>JACN01054787.1:0-10006 GCA_000787155.1 Scartelaos histophorus | reverse complement strand
TTTTAAAGGTTATTTTAAAAACTTTACTCAAACACACAAGTACATTATCTGTTCATCCTTTCCCAAATAAATCATATTGCAAAGTACAGTGAAAGAAGAAGACCTTGTACGACTCCCGGTGCCCCCACCTGCTCCCACCTGCCCCCACACTTCCTAATGATTATTGATGGAGTTGTTCGGTTAAAGAGAAAAACAATTAAGACGCGGCCTTTGCCAGAGTCCACAGTGTTAATGAGCACATATATACGTGCCCGGGCCTGTGCTGTTCTACTGCTGACTCTGCTGTGTAAACCTCACACAAGCTCCGCACGTCTGCTCTATGAGTACAAGTACACGATGTATCATGATATAAAAGTAAAGTGAAAGTTAAATTCTGTGATAGCGATGGGATTGACAAAGTACTACGCTGTAAGGTTGCGTTAAAGGTCCTATATTATGTATAATTGACTCAGGAGCTTTAAAACATGTCATAATGTTGTTAGACAGACTGGAGTTGTGTTTTGTTTCATTCGCACATGTTTGAGTAATCCTTTATTATTAGTCTGTCTACATCTCCATAGCTCAAAATGCTCTGTTCCACCTTGTGATGTCATGTTGTGGTATTTTTCAAGTTAACAACCTTACCTTTTGTTTTGTAGAGATTGGCAATTCCAGGTTTGAAGTCATCCATATCATTTTAGTGAAGGTGCATGGAGTTAGAAAAACACATCGAGTACTTCCTGTATCCTGTATGACATCACAAGGTGGAAGAGTGTTTTTTTATTTGAGATGTCAGCCGAAATATACAGGGTTTGTGTGTTAAAAAGCATGTGTGAATGAATGGGTTAATGTTGCACTGCATATTTGATGTATTTTGTATGTATATCTAAAATGTAGAAAGTAAATATAATCATAAAAAAATAAATAAAATGAGCGTGTCCAAAGCTGTGACTGGTAGAGTATCACCAACAATATGATGTAATACAATGCAATCATATGAAGTAGCTGCCACTGGTGAGGGCTGGACTATAGGGTTAAAATATGTCTAAAATGTGTCTAAAATGTCCCTAACAGATGGGACAGCAGAGAGGGGGACAGAGGGGCCCTGGATGTGCAGTTGTACACAGTCTGGAGCTGAGGGCATTTCTGACAGCTGCTGTTTACACACGGGCAAAAGCAACCCCTTCACCTCTCCACTCATGGGGCTCCACACAAAATCATGATCTGATTTAGGCTTCGGGGGACCAAAAAACTACTCCATTATTGAGCATTTTCAGTCTCAAATGAAGTTAAATGGAGTTCAGAGCACCTTTTATGTACACAGATAGCTCCGGGAGCGGTCACATTTGCACAAAAACTAGAGCAAAATTAGCGCTAAACCCGTAGAACCGTGAAACCCACTAGTTCCAAATAGGAAGTGAGTATGGGCGCGCTTCGGACTCCATCGATTCTGACTCCAATTCATTTGCATTGCTACTGTCAGGCTCCTCATTTTGGTCACTCCAGGATCTACATAATCCTGGAGTGTTTCTTTTGCTATTTTGTTGGTAAATCAATACTAATTCCTATCGTCGAACTCGGCCCCCAATTTGCCCCTATAACAGCCCGTCTCATGGGCGTCATTTGACTGGAGCCGAATGTTACGGGTGACATCACACTCCCATAGATCACTTACAGACAGTGACTAAATCAAGCAGAAAACCAAGACTTAACCAGGACAAATCTAATCTCAAATTGATGCCAAACTGTGTGAACAAACCCTGATATTGCATTATCCCCCTTACAGTTTAAAACATTTACATTCATACATTACAACATATTAAATAACTATAAACAAATACACAATTATGATTCAACTTAGCTCAATTCAATTCCTTTCTGCAGGTAAATAACTGGTAACGCCATCCATCCACAATTATGAAAAAGGTTTAAAATTTGAGTAAATGCAAGGCTGCAGCACTGAATTTAAGGTAAATGAATGAATAGATCTTTCATTATTTATCGCAATCCACGTTTCAAAAAAGATTGTGCAAATAAAAAGGACTACTAAAACTATTAAAAGTGAAATATGAAAATGTTTTGTGCATATAGCCACTCAGTATTGTAAGTATGTGTAATGTGCTCCACTCGATGTTCATTTTCCTGATGATGGCTCAGTTCTGGTCTCAATTTGTTTTGTCTGTGAAAATAGAGTGGGTGAAGTATTTATTTATTTTTTTTATTCATTTATTTTTCGCAATGTAGTTCTGAAACACCTCTTCACATAAATAAAGATCTCTGCTCATCCAATACAAAAAATTACTGGATGTAATACTTGAATGTCTCCTCAAATACCTTAAACGTAACAATGTGGTTATTATGTAATTCAAAATCCATTTGTCGTATTGATACTGATATTGATAAATCACGCTGGGGGTGCTCTGCATGTATCTCTATGGTGGAAAGTTGAGGCTGAGTGCTGACACAATGCACATATTAATTAAAAAAAACAGTTTTAAACGACATATGTTCAGAAGCTTGTGATCAATACAAGCATTTATGGTTTGATTTTCAACAAATAGTGAGTGTGACATAATGAAAAACTATTGACTAATACAGAGCAGTGCAAACAGTTAGCTTGGTACTCTCCAGGAATGTTGATATAGCAGTTTACTAGTATAAAGCAACTACGTAAAAACTGTACATACAAAACGACCATATAAATGCATCTTTATGTGTGTAGTTCTGTATCCCTTTGTGTGTTGTGTGTAGACCTGTGCGTTCTGGTTGCTTCTTTTGACTGGTGTTCAAATGTTGTGTTCAGAAGGCCATGGTTTCAGATGGAGAGGCTGGAGTGGTGCCTGTCCTTCATGTGTTTTCACTCACAAACATCATCAGAACATCTGTTATTATTTCTACTGATACCAGCTTCTTCACGCTGGGCACAAACCATCCGGCATTATGTAAAACGAGATTGACTAAAGCCGCAAATGTAGGATCTTTGACCCTTTCTTTAACTCAATCCAAGTTTGTATTTTTACTCGAAGGAAGTTTTATTACAACAAATGCATTTTGCTCAAATCCGCAGGGTCCCTTATCTGTTCTGTACTAGATTTTTACTGATTTAAAATGATGCCGGTGTAATCCCTCAGTTGTCCAAGTAGTTTCCACGGCAAATGAAAATCCAGTTCAATTCTGTTAAGTGGACAAGAGTTTTAGAATGAAACTCCTGACTTAAAATGTGAAATTGAAATCATTTGTAGTGGTCCAAAAGTTTTCCTAACTTTCCTAAGGCATCCAAATATTCACTTTTTCACAATTTTCTGGAAAATAGAGTCAAATTATGGATACAAATGTTATTATGATGATGATGATGATGATTATTATTATTTTATAGTAGTAGTAGTAGCAGTAGTCTTCGTAGTAGTAGTCTTCGTAGTAGTAGTAGTAGTAGTAGTAGTAGTAGTAGTAGTAGCAGTAGTAGTAGTAGTAGTAGTAGTAGTAGTAGTAGTAGTAGCCATAGTGGTAGTAGTAGTAGTAGTAGTAGTAGTAGTAGTAGTAGTAGTAGTAGTAGTAGCAGTAGTAGTAGTAGTAGTAGTATTTTCTCAGCAAAGTAAAGTATGTCAAGAATTTCGGACATAGGGCCTCATTTCCACGTGATAGAGTGTTATAAACGTGTGGTGACACTTTTTAAAATATTCTATCCAGTCCTTGAATTTGCAAAGGTCACTGATGCTAGGCTAACACATGTCAACCAATGGCCATAGTTAGCCAGCTACTGAAAACTTACTCTTACTCACTCCACAAAGCACCCGAAGCAAATCTATGATTACGCCAGACTATCGATGTAAATGTCTGTGTAGATAGAATAATGTTTGAAAAAAAAAACTAACCTTGCGTCGCATGAATCATCGCACATTGAGGGACTATTTTCTCAGCAGCAGCGGCAGTGATATCAGTCCGCCGCTTTCTATCAGGAAGTACAACTGCTGCTGCTCAGACAGAAATCCTTCAAATGCAAGGTCGGTTTTTCTTCTAAAATTATTCTATCGACACAGACATTCACATCGACAGTCTGGCGTAATAATTGTTTTGCCTCGGGTGCACTGTGGAGTGGGTAAGATTTCAAGTAGGAAATGAGGCCCTATGTCCAAATTTCTGGAGTGTCGTTTTAACATTTGTTAGTTATATTAGAAAGACACTGGGGAATACACACATTGGAAAAAAGACTGAAAAATTAGATGGGGTAGAGTTTAGCATCAGGGTAAAGCAAAAACATGAATGCTAACAGTGCATGCTAACAGTGCAGACCTAGAAAAGACACATGTTGCTAAAAAAATACAGAAAAGAGGGTACTTGAACTAGAAATGTATTTTGTTTTTTCTGTATTTTGTTTTTTTTCCATCCTGGCCATAATTGCTGAACACTCTCTTCCCTCCGTGTGCTGCATTTTCTTTCCCATCACCACTCGGAAAAGCCGTGCCAAAGAATGTCATTGTGAGTAATAGAGATAGAGGGATGAGACAGTACAAATAAAATTGTCCTCCAAAGACGCCGCATCTTAGCCACATTAGCTCTTGTATGTGTGGCTAAGACCTGACTGGAGGATTAGCGATGGGGGAGCTATAATATGTCAGCCCGGTGCCCTCCCCAACATGGCCGCCCGTCACAACAGCTAAATCCCCCTCTGCTGGATTTGTGTGCATCATTTTGTCTTTTTTTTTAGTGTCCTGAACCCCAATCTCATCTCCGAGCGGATTTATGATGGTGCTGCCAACACTACACAATCTCAATTGGACCGAGTACAGCCTTATTCCAAACCAGACATCCATTAAAGCAAGGTATTACTGTAATACAACTATAGGACAACTCTATCTCTTTCTATCCATCTCTCATTCAGCTCCAACACCAGGCAGCTCCAATGATGTTATTAATATAGATTCTGCTATAGTGTGCCGACATTTCATTTCTATGTATATGAGATTAAAAAGACCAACTGCCAAGGACTTATTGGTATTTAAATAGGAAAATAGTCCTTTTGGTGGGAAATGATGAAAAGGGTTGTTCAGTATAGATGTTATAATCGACACAAAGGATATTAGCCCATTGATATATACGGAATACTACACATGCGTTCACTCTATAGGGTTTTATGATGAAGAATGTGTTAAGGACATTAGCAAAAGCGATACTGAACAGAGCAAGCTGTTTCAGGAAACATGGCGCAATGAGCACTAAAAGAAGAAAATGAAATTTGAAATAAATAAATCAGTTATACTTGTTGAGCTATTCATCTCCAAGAGGTGCTCTAAGTATCTCCAATTTTGTATGAATTTATAAAACCATAAATAATAATAATAACAACAACAACAACAACAACAACAACAACAACAACAACAACAACAACAACAACAAACAACAACAAAACAAGAAGAAGAAGAAGAAGAAGAAGAAGAAGAAGAAGAAGAAGAAGAAGAAGAAGAAGAAGAAGAAGTTGATTGACATAAAGCAAAAGCCTGTTGGAGTATAGAAGAAACTTTTAGAGGTCCTACATTACACAAAATAAACTCTTGTGAGCTTTTAGCCATGTTAGAACCTCATCAAAAACTCACAGTTGTGTTTTGTTTCATTCATATTTGGGTAATCTTGCATGATTAGTCAGTCTACAAGCCCAAAATAATCCGCTCCACCTTGTGATGTCATGAAGAGGTAGTTTTGAAGTTAAGAGCTCCTTTTACAGCTCCAGTGCTGTGGAGATTAGGTCTGAAATGACCCAAATGATTCTAGTGAAGGTGTATGGAGTTTAAAAACACAGTAGAGCACTTCCTGTATTACCACATTACATCACAAGGTGCAACAGAGTATTTTCAGTTTGAGAGTGAATGGAATAAAACACAACTCCAAGTATGTTTCTGATTAGAGGGCATTATAGCAGAGAATGTCCAGTATCTTATCTTATGCATTGTCATATTTAACTTTATATTTTCCTTTGACTTTACATTTTTATTATCATTATTTTTCATTGTTTGACGTTTCCCCGTATCCCAAAGCACATTCCTAATATGTGGATTTTCTCCAGTGACGCAGCACTAAAGTTTCCTGATTCTCATAAACTCCTTTAAACATTAGACGTAAAAATTCTCAGTCCGTGGCGCTTTATGAAGCTTGTAGGATCAAATATTGTGGTTTTTAGTCTCCTCACTCCTCCTCCTCCCTGAAGATTATCTGATCCAATTACCAGCCCTGGCACTGCTCCTCTCTGCTCTGCTTGCCTGGCTCCTCTTTTACTGTTTAACTCATTCACTAGCCACCTATACTCCCTGACAGTTTACCCCTTAGAAGTTGTTTACCCTTTGCATTGTTTGCGGTATTACTGTGCGCTTGTTGTGTACGTTTTGTGCACTTGTGTGTGTTAACGGTCGTGTGCGGGGAGGAGGTTTTCTGGCTGATTACGGAGATGATTTATAGGAGCGCGTAGTTGGAGGAATTCCCTGATCGCTCCTCAAATCATGTCTTCTCAAATGAGCTCTCTCTGCTCAACCACAGAAGAAACTGGCCCTCAAGACACGTACAGTAAACCAGCGCACACACACTCACACACACAATACACACAGTTAAGACGGATTTAACCCTTTCAATTATTAATGCCGCTGTAAAGACCTGCATTTTTCCTCATGAAGCCCGGGCCTCAACAAGTAAATGTGGATAATAATCACACGTCTGTACTGCACAAGCTTGTACTGTACTCTATAGGCATTTGGGTTGTTAAAAATAGTAAAATATAAAAATAATTTATACTAAAACATCACATTTCATATTCACAAGACAGAAACATGGACGCCTGGGGGATTACACAGATATAAGCAACATGGTAATATGAAGAAAGTGCTGAAAATGACATTCTAATGCCTAAATAAAAATGAAGATAAATAAAAAATCAGTATTGAGCTTCAAGTCTATTCTTAGCATAAGAAATATATATAATGTAATTTGAATGTTAATATTTTGACACTGATACGCCTCAATTAACAGACTCATTATTGTGTTGTACGACATATGAAATTATATGTAAATATTCAACAAATACCTTATTTGGAGTACACATTAATACATATTTTTAACACACATCTTGATTTTTATTTTATTTAGTCCCTTTTCTGTGGAAGTAAAAATGACATATCTCGTATTATCCTTTGATTTATTTTTGCTCAGATGCCCTTTCTGACATGTGGGATTTGAATAGGCAAAGAGACCGTGAAGAAGAAGTTATGTATTTAGAGAAGAAAGCAAATGTAACGTCGATTGAGAACGTTATTTTTTTTTTTCCCATTGTTGAACATTCAATTGTATAGATCTATGGTGTATGTTATTATTATTATCATTAGTAGTAGTAGTAGTAGTAGTAGTAGTAGTAGTAGTAGTAGTAGTAGTAGTAGTAGTAGTAGTATATAATTTCACTTACTCATTATGTTCTTTCTGTAAATGGGGCATTGATGCAAGGTTTGTTTGAGTTTTTTTTCACCATAAATACACAACACTCAGAAGATAAGTCAAATATACTCATTTGAGCAAGGACAGGATAGAAATGAACCTTTCCTGAATAGCTTTAGAATAAACTTTATCAGAACAAGTATACGTGCACAGAACTACGGAACCTACTTGGACGACTGAGGGAGTACAAAGATATAAGACCACGTGGTAATATAAATAGTACTACAATATAAAAAGAGCCCATATTACTCTGTTTTCTGATCTACTGTACATTATAATGTTTCCTCATAAAAACCACACCTTGAATTGTGGCTTTTTGTTCTTGTTGTTTGTTTGTTTTTTCATTCATTCATATTTAACACACAAACTCAGCATAGTTAGCCCGAGTTCTGTTGCCTGTTTTTCATTCATATTTAACACACAAACCCAGCATAGTTAGCCCGAGTTCTCTGTTGCCTGTTCCACCTTGTGATGTAATAAGGTAATACAGGTAATACAGGAAGTGTATGTAAAGTCCAAACACCTTCATTAGCATCATTAGGATAATTTCAGCCCTGGCATTGTTGATCTCTGCTGAACAAAAGGCAAAAGGCACCTGTTAAATTGAAAACTACCCCTTAATGACATCACAAGTATTATTGAAAACTACCCCTTAATGACATCACAAGGTGGAGATGTACAGTATTTTTCTGACTATAAGGCGCATCTAAAATCATTACATTTTCTCAAAAATCAATCATCTTATTTATGACCTTTGGTTGTGTTCACTAACTTCGAACCGATTTTATGTTGTAACATTACGGCTAATAAGGTATTAGTGGGCGAGTCAGGAGGAGTAATATGTTGGCCACATATAGGGCGACTGTGCAACATACCGGTAGTTCTGCCGTGTGCTGTACAAGGACCCAAAATGCACCTGTTAAGAGACATGCACCATGCAGATTTCAGCTTTTGTATTTTAGTGTTAAAACTGAACAATGTTGAGAGGGATCCGGGCATGTTTGATGCCCAAATCACCAACTGTTAAACTTGTATTTTTGTGTTAGCTACAACTGAGAGTTATTGTAAATGACCTGAATAAAGTTCGATTTATCCGACACGTGTTTTGTTTCTCTTATTGCTCCTTATAATCCGATGCCCCTTATGTGTGGACAATGACACAACTGACATATTATTTGATACTGCGCCTTATAATCCAGTGCACTTTATAGCCCGAAAAATACAGTACACAGACTAAATAAAAAAACACATGGAGGTAACAACATTCTAACATGGTTAAATGCTCAATCAGTCAATGTTGTGTAATATAGGAGCTTCAATGTTGAAAAATGCCATTCTGCTGTCTAAATAAAGATTGTTTTTTATTATTATGACGGTATAAAGTTAAGTCTAGTGCGCATCCCCTTTTTATAAGTCAATATAAACAATGGCAGACAGTGGCTTTAATTAATGCTGGAGCAGTTGACTTAATGCTGGAGTGTCATGTGGTACAGAGTAAACAAAGTACAAACTCGCACTCTTTTAAGCACTATGTAAACCTCCCAAAACTAATTTCTCTTCTAACTCTAGCGCCGTGCCCAGCGCTTTGTATTCTGCGGCTTATTTTAATTACAAAACATAGCCATTTATTTTGAAGTCGCGCTCACTTTCTTTCAGTTATGCTCAAGGTAGTTATTTTCAGTATGTAGCAGAATATAAAAACACGCCTTGACTTGTTATTGACTTGTTATTGTGCGCTGTTTTTCTTTCTTTAACATCAAAAAATGACAAAAAGAAAAATTCTGCGGCATGTCACTTTTCATACAGCTAATAATTACACGGTGCAATGATGGACTTTTTGACATGATGAGCTGTTTATTAGAATACATATGTCTACTAGATATATGGTCTTATAGTAGCAGACTAATTACACTAATGAATTCAGTCAAAGGGAAAATATTCTCGCATTGTATTTATTAATTTATTTACTTATATTTTGCGTATTCTACTATTTTTGAGTTCCATACATAATATAATTGAATTGATGTTATTGTCATTATGTATTGTGCTGCCTGCAATGAATTTCCTATGGGATAATAAAGATACGGTGCAAGATGCAAAGAATTATAGAGGCGAAAAAGTAAAATAACTGAACTAAATATGCTTTTATATTTTCTACTAAATCCTAAAGATTGCTTTTCTAAATGAGTGCAAACCAGGGTTAAGTAAAGGGTGGATCTTTTTAAAATTTAGTTTATTGATAGAGGGTTAGGCCTGTCACAAGTATTGCTATATTTATTTGATATTTATCGTGCATTTATTTGTATAGAAGTTGAATAAGTACTTTCTGTGT
Organism: Scartelaos histophorus; assembly: GCA_000787155.1. Lineage (NCBI taxonomy): Eukaryota > Metazoa > Chordata > Actinopteri > Gobiiformes > Gobiidae > Scartelaos > Scartelaos histophorus. The sequence goes on along the minus strand of JACN01054787.1, from coordinate 225 downwards.
CTCTCTATAGATACTAAAGCCTAAATAGTTTCATTCTGCTGTTTATTCATTGACGCACATTTTTACAGACATTAAGAAACGGCTTTTTAGTGGTTATAAAGTTTTAATTATTGTGTCAGTAGTATAAAGTAGTTTCAGTAGTATCATTGATCAAAATGTTTCAATTGCAATAATATATAGCATTTTAAAAATTGCATAATTTCTGGTGGAAGGTCTGTCAAATGT
>KN496711.1:2569-13388 GCA_000787155.1 Scartelaos histophorus | reverse complement strand
TATTATATTATAACATTTGAATCTCAAGTCAATTTTGTGCAATTTAAGGGAAATGATGGACGACTAATGAGCTCCTTCGTTTCACAATCTCAAATCTGATAGGACGCCCATGTTTGAAGCGGCACAGAGCGAGCGCTGATTCAAATACCTTACAGTCCTTCTCCGTTCCTGGTTTGAAAATCAGATACCCCAGCTTTGACATGTTAATATTTTATCAGGGAAAAATTAAATGAGGACCACGACTAGAGACGGGGCGGGCTCTGCGAAGCTCCATTTGGCCACAACCGTCAGCCCGTCTGTGTTCTGTGGCCAGTGGACGGCTCCTTTATGTGGGTCCAATCCTCCGCTCAGTACTACTCTCAAATATCCGCGACTCTACTTCAACACACGAGGACTTAACTGCATCAAAGCTCCACTCTAAACCTGAACTTTTTCACAATATAATTTATAAAAAGACGTAGGAGCCCTCGCAGCTCGCCCACGTATTAAACCGGACTTACGTAAGAAGCATTGTGTAACTTCTGATCAGTTTGGTAGTACCCGGATACGCAGTTATTGAAGTAACAGTACTCCTACTCCAGTGATGATTTGAACATTTGTGTTTCTTTCTCCGCTCTTTCAAATATGATTTAGTTTGTCTCATTTTTGCCTCTGATCTTTGAAAATACCAAAGTTTACACTGGGAAATGGAAATGAATGTAACCTTGGATGATGTCAAATTTGGAAGGAGTTTGACTTGAAGGCCAAATTAAGATTCTTAGGAACCCTGCTGAAAATTTTTATTTCAAAATGTGGTCTTTGTAAATTTCCACCCAATCTCTGATTTACTTGCAGCACATTTGCAAGGGAAAAGCAAAGTCCGTAAATTCCTCTATTTCACTGATGTCATTGGCCATGTTTACACAATGTTTTTAATTACGAATTAAATTATTCCAAATTAACCTGATCGGATTTAAATTATTCTCCTTCGAGTTTACATGGAAATAATAATTCCGAATTAAGGTTTACATGGAAAACACGTTAAATTGGCTTTATTCCCTCAGGAAGGATTCTGATTGGACAGGAACACGAATGTATTTTGCACTGGGCGCCTTTTTGCAGAGTGTCAGAAAAACCAATGACCCAACAAACATGAACATCCAGAATTATTTTTAAGCGGAATAAACATTTACATGATCACAGAATAAATTAAATTAGCTTTAAAATCGGAATAAACCACCCACTTGAATCGGAATAAAGTTGAATTCCGAATAAGTTTAAATTCAAACAAGAGCAATCCGAGATTTCTGATCTCCACCAAGGGATGACGTGGACACAGAATAGAGATTTCTGATCTCCGCCAAGGGATGACGTGGACACTGAAAATTTCATGAAGATCCGTCCAGCAGTTTCCGAGATATGCCACCAAGACTGTAGATCCAGATCATCACCAAAATTTGACAGAGTCGTCCCTGCACCAAGATCTACCTCTGGTGACAATTTCATGAAGATCCGTCCAGTAGTTTGCAAGAAATCCTGTCCACAGACAAATAAATAAATAAATAAATAAACCGACTCGATCGCATAATCACCTTGGCGGAGATAGTAATCATTAGGAATTAGGTGTTTATATGGTATTTTTTTTAAAGCTAAATTCCTTTTTATTCCAAATTAAATTATTTTAATTGGATTTAAAGCTCTCGTGTAAACAGGGCAAATGACACAGATATTGAAAGTGAAAAGAATGACAAAAGAAAAGAACGAGATCAAAAGACGCGCCAATACAACAACAAACACTGAGATGCAGATTCGTATAGGACGAGTATTATCACCAGATGTCTGTGTTTCGGCGAAATATAGTAGGGAATTTGCCAAAGAATTATTACTTTACAAATGACAGACATGGAGCACTCACACAGGATTATCTCCACCGCAATTATAACAAACCACCAAAGGTCCACAGGTAAAACTAATCCCGAGCGAATAGGGCTTTAGTGACAAATGTTGAAGGAATTGTGGATTTGTGGGTGACCAGACTCAAATTTTGGGACTGTCTTGATATACAACGTTTCTGGATTGATGTTAAAGATGTTTTACAAAATATATTGGCTGCTGACGTCTCTTTGGACCCACTGACCTTTTCGCTTGATACATTTCCTAATGGTTTTCTCTTACATCTTCTTCTGACGACTGCAAGAAAAAGGATCATGATGTACTGGCCGAAACCTGAAAAATCTGACGTGTTTATACATTGGAACTGTTAATGGCTCAACTACATCTAAAAAGGTGCCAATTTTTGAAAAGAAATGGCGTCCAATTATTGACTTTTTTGACACTTGCCCTAACATGCCTTATTTTTTCAATTAAAACAAAAAAGTTAATATGTAAATGATGTGAAGGCCCAGTCTCAGGACACTGCTGATGTGAATTGGCCATTTATTAGCCGCAATAAAAGTAAGGAAAAAAAATAAAATGCCAGAGTTCGTGCATTATTTAAAAAAGGGCCCATATTAGACCATTTTCAGATTTTTCAGATGTTGTTTCCTCATCGAAAACAAACCTTAAGTTGTGTTTTGTTTCATTCACACGTGTTTAAGGCATAAATCCAGAATATTTAGGTTTAGTTCTCCTTTCAAATCGCTTCTATTCCACCTTGTGATGTCATGTGGTAATACAGGAAGTGCTCCATACACCTTCACTAGAATCATTTGGATGAATTCGGCCCCGGAATTGCAAATTTGTTCCGAACTAAAGGTAAAAATGTCGCTTTTAACTTGAAAACTACCACTACATGACATCACAAGGTGGAACAGACTATTTTGAGCTTTGGAGATGTAGACAGAATATTTACAGATTGCTCAAACATGTGAATGAAACAAAAATACAACTCCAGGTCTGTTTTTGGTGGAAGTCAAAGTCAGTTTTGTATAACACGGGACATTTAATAAATTGTCGTACAAATTACGTTAACTTTAAATGATAAATCCTGACAGTTACTCTTTAGTTAACCGGAGTACTTTTCCCAAATACTTGAGTCAGTTGTTGAATTTTAGAATTATTTTCAAGTAACACTGCTCTTACATGACTCTACCCGCCTCTGCTTCTGTTTAAGAGAATTACCCACGCAAGTTTTAAGAGCGTTTCGAAGTTGTAATTTTGCCGACAAAGCTGATTATTTTCATTCTGAGGAAACGCCGTACGAGCAGAGGTATCGCTTTCCGGTTAGCTCACCCCTTGGCAAGCACCGGTCTTTTCAACGTCATGTGAGATCGGACTATACGTCGGGAACAGCTAATCAGTATGGACGTGCGGTGTACAGTTAAAGGTCCCACAGAGCACGAATCGGCTAAAGGGAGATGCTTGACGCTATTGTCGTTAGCCTCTTTTAAACCGCTTCGTTTCGTAAGGGGCGCTTCCAGACACAAAAGATGCAAATTCCACATCCTAAACCTTCCACACAGTTTGGGAATTGAGTCACAACCATCGTTTATTCATTAAAAAACGGTATTTTACTTCTTTGGTGTCACCTCTAAAAATGTATTAACATGATTTAGAAGTTTCGCTCTCGTTTTTTATGTTTTAGAGTCTCTTTCGTCCCTTTACTCCCTAAACCTAACCCTAGGTCCATCACATCAGGTTTGTCAAGTTGTCGTGTGCAGTTTTGTATCACAGTTTGTACATTTCTGGAGATTTGTCGCGTGGGAGTGACAAAATTTTACAGCTAATCGTAAGGAGTGTTTGAAAAGAGCCTGGGAGAGATCGCTAGATTATCCAGATATACTTGTATGATATCTAAAGTCGCTTCAGACATGTTTTTGATGGGGTAACACTGTTATAGACAGATTATTTCTTTATCAACTGAGTCCAGAAAGGGCCAAAGTCTGAAACAGTTTATAGCCATATGTGTGTTAAAAGAAGTTATGATGCTAAATTAACGTTGGCGAGCGGGATACGTCTTAATGACCCATATACGTTAAATGCAAGTGAGTGCGTAAATGACAATAAGAAACATCTCAAACTATCCGGTCGTCCACTCATACCTGATTGACACACCTGTTCCCGCCCCCAAGAGAGCCTGAAATCTTGGTTCATGTTTTGTAGTTTTTATTTTTGACCATTCTGTCCTATAGAAAGACGGAAGGCCCAAAAATACAGGACTGCTGTAAAACAAAAAAAATGACCAAATCCCTAAAATCAAAACTGGCCACATTTACATGATGATTTTAATTCCGAATTAATGATTCCAAATTAAATAGATCGGATTTAAATTATTCTCCTTTGAGTTTACATGGAAATAATAGGTTTACATGGAAAACACGTTAAATGAGCTTTATTTAATTTCATTCATTATCTGTAAAATCAGAAAATAAAAAAAAAACACCCACTTAAATCGGAATAAAGTTTAATTCCGAATAAATTTTATTCTGAATAATCAATAGGAATGAATTAATTACACTGTCTTTTTAAAGCAGAATTAATTTTTATTCCAAATTAAATTATTTTTAAATTTAAAGCGCTCATGTGAATTGACAATGGACCAATAAAAGGGCAGCGAAGAACACAGGGTAAATATGGACACAGATACAGGGTAAACACATTAGGGCAGGGCAAAGAATCAACAGACAGGAAGTAGAAAGGATAAATGTCAAAATAAAACACCAAGAGCACGCACGCTACCCTAAGGAATCAGACACACAAAAACAAAGACTACAAAATATGAATAAATAAAACACCAAGAGCACGCACGCTACTCTAAGGAATCAGACTACAAAATATGAACTATGACAAATCTGCTGAAATCCTGCAAGACATTGACATGATACCAGACAGGACTCACTTCTTTCTGCAGTACCTGCTGAAATCCTGCAAAAGCTTAAAACAAAACAAAAAAAAAACAAAAAAAAAACTCATTAGATGCTAAATTGCATTTTGTTTAAGTCCAATTAAATTTGTAAATATATATAATAATCAAAAATAGTAAGTAATTTCTTGCATCTGCTTGTTACCATGGAGATATTATTGCTTCACCCATGTTAGATCAGATCTGTGGAGTGTTTTGAAGGTATTTATCAGGAATAATGCAACGTTATGAAAGCATTTAGCTAAATCTTGTTGTGGACGTTCATTAGCATGTAGCTGGTTAGCCTTAGCAGTGTTTTTGAACTCTTAATATTTGAAATTTGTGAAAAGTCTATGTGAATGAATGGAAAACTTCACCGTTGAGCTCCATTCCATCTTCCAAAAAGTCTACATTATAACAACATTTGGTGACAGAGGACTTTTTCCACTCTTTGAACATTGCACCTTAAACATTCTCAACACTTGTACAAAAACATCCCGCTAAACCAACCTATGGAGATGTCCCTATCCCGTGATGACAGATCTACTTTGTGTTACATTTGCCCGGATTACCCACGTTAATCTTAAAAATAGCCCTAAGTAAACAACAATCACCCATAAAGCCTTTTGCGGCCTCATCTGAAGAACATATACATTCCTCAACATGACGATCATATCATAAACCGAGACACTGCAGGTGAAGAGGGACAAATCTTACATTTTGAGACATTAATTTAAATTTCTTGTATGCATTACAGGTTTGTCAGCATGTTCCATCCATAAATTATCCATTCAGTGTGTAAAAATTGCCAAAATCGCACATATTTGGGACACAGACGTCTGAAAACTGAAAAGATCCAAGCTTAAATTTCTTGCTCTTTTGTTTGTTTGGGTCTTGTTAAGTATTTAAGTAAACTAAATCTCACCCCTAAACAGTTTTGTACTAATATATACTCTACTATAAGCAGCTCTTGAGGTCAGAATAAGACCACTGTGTGCTGTCCATGAAATTATAAAGAGTTTTATTGTCTGATAATTATCGACTTACATATACATTTATATAATTATGCCTTATTTAATTTGACAATTTCTTGCTATCTTTTTTGTGACTTATTTTAGAATTTATTATTATATTTTTTATGATAGCGATATTGGTATGAAAAAAAATAGGGTATTTGGTCCGTGCTACTGACATTTGTTAAGTCGATATCCTGGTTAGGCCTTTAACTGGATCAGATAAGACTACAGGACAGAATCATTTTGGTCTAAAATGTCTCATAATGTTTGAACTTTTATTCGAATGAAGTTGTTTTGTAGTTATTTGAAGGATAAATAAAAAGATACATAACACAATCTAATCTTTTGTATAAGTTAACTGTGTTTTAAGAAATGCATTTTCCGTACACTGGTATCGGTTAATATCAGCCATAGACTGTGTATATTAATGGACATAGCTAACCCAGTACGTAGTTACCATGTTCCAAATAGGAAGTCAGGACAGTCGGGGATGGTCCTAGATGGTTCCATCGACTTTACAATGAAAAACCCGAAATAAATTCCCAATATGAACCTGGCTCCAAATTTGCTCCTATAACTTCTAGCCTCGTGAACTTCATTTGACTGGAGTCGAACACTATGAGCGACGTCACACTCCCTTAGTCTATTTCTTTATACACTCTAAGGAATCGGCAGACACTCAAAGTGAAAGAGTCAAAGCATCCAGTCAAAGTTTATTAAGTTTACATGTATTTTTTGGTTGGGGTTGTGTCATTTAGCTGTTTCTAAGTCATTACTCTGCCTGGAATGTCCCACAGTATGACATGAAACTATGAAGTAAGTAAAATATGAAAACTACCTTATATTTCTTCAATTACAGGCGGTTTTAGAGCTAAAAAATACCTGGAAAAAGGCATTCTGACTGTAAGCGGTGTCACCTCTCCACAGATCTGACCTGTAACTTGGTCTGGTTTGGTCTCCATGACGATAGAAAGGTTTAATACCATATTCCAGACAAAGCAACAGAGAAAAGCATTTGACGAAGCCTTCAACAGAAAAGTTACACAACTCAACTCAATTATAAAACATCTCTAAATGCAAATTGGATCATTTTGCCGTTTCCATGCGAAAGTTTTTAAGCCGAAAGAACAAACTGGCAAAAAATGTGGAAAAATGTAGAGTTTTCGCCTGTTTTATCTTGACTCAAACTTGTTAACAGCGACGCTACACTCAAAACCGCGGCCAATCGCGTTCCGCCGTTCTTGACCATGCACAGGCGCTGGATGGCAGGTAAAGTGCATTCGAACCGAGTAGGCCGTGTTCATTTGGATGCACCAGGCTCACCGCTGCAGCCTGGGAGCCTGCTCACGAGAACACTTCAACTGAAATAGATTGGAAAAGCCGAGCGTCGAGAGGGCTCTTGAAAATAAATGAAAGTACAAAAGAGAGACATCCATACGGCAAAAAGCGCACTAGAGTTAGCGTGTTTGCAAAAGTATTATTCAAATGGTACGCTTATGCAGTTTACCGTCGATAAGGAGGGCTGTCGGGCCTCGCGAAATTGCTCGAAAGTGTATGCTAAGATGGAGAAAGGTACGCATATGAAAACTGAAAGTGATTTTAGCGTGGACATCCAAGACTGTTATTTATCCCTGAAAGATTGTCTGTCAAAGTTCAATTTCAGTTGTGGTTAGAAAGGAGCGCGCAGCAATTTTGAAGCAATGTTCAAATGTAAGAGTAATAATAGTTGTTGGAATAATGTCGTTTATTCAATGTTTTCTGGCTAAAGATTGCGGCCCCTTTCTCACAAGGAGGGCATATTGGAAGAAGTTAACAAGAGACTGTTTCCTGAAATGAAATCATTTTAAATACGTAGTCACTTTATGTTATACATTCTTTAAAACAAACCTATCGTGCTGTTGTCTGAATTAGTTATACGCTGTGACACCGGTGGATCATTACGTTATAATTTGTGCATTTTAAACCCAAATACTCATCTAAAACTTTTTCTTCCAGTGAGCTGCCTTTACAAACCAAAAATACCAAAAAGCTACTTATTTTAGCAGTCGCAAAGAAATTTACAACAGTTAACTGGCTATGAAACAAACCATTATCTATTTTTAGTGCACTCTTAGGGATTAAGATGGTACATTTACAATTAATCCAATTTTTACTTATTTAATTCATAAATCCATTGGCGAGCTACTTGGAAGAAGGTCTGAAACAACTTCACGAAAGAAACGTGTTCGCTGACGTCCATCTAACAACAAGTAGCATGCTAACTATGCACTTCCTGACCACAACGGACAATGGAACTCCTTATAATTAGCTGCAGTGAACATATTTTGACGTTAAGAGTTGTTTATGCAATATATCTACTGGGGCAATACGATTTTTTATTACACACGTGGAAAAAATGGGGTGCTCAGCTTTTGAGCTTTTTGAAACTAATCTAACAACAACTAGCACGCTAACTATGCAATTCCTGATCATGATGGACAATGAAACTCTTTCTAATTAGACGCAGGCAGTACGCAGCGGACATATTTTTACCCCAAGAGCTGTTTATACAATATATCCAAAGTTGGGTGATACGATTTTTTATTATATACGTATGTTATAAAAGGTTCAGTGAGAGGATATGTCAGTGGAAATGTCATCACAAACAAGAACTGTCCAGCTTTCTGCACCTTCAATGTACACAAGCAACTATCAAATTTTTAAAAAACTGGACCAAAATGACAACACGATGACGCCAAATCATTTGTGTATCACCGATTAAGAAAATACGATTGGAGACAAAAGCAAAACCCCTTAACTCGCCGAAAAATGACTTCAAAGTTTCTGTTTTGTCCGGATAAAAATATAATAAGTAGGGCCCAAAATTTGACAACTATTTGCTAAAATGAATAAATAGTTGTTTGCAAAAAACAATGAGCTCAAAACTGACCTTTGGTGCATATTTGGCAGCGACTGTACTCTGCCTTTGGATCATGTGCCAAAATAAGGAGTCGTCAAAGGCCAATTTTGAGTTTAATATTTTTCACAGTATTAACTTACATGATAATCACTACAAATACAACTTTAGCGAACCAACTGTAAGATTAACAACTAGCATGCTAACTATGCACTTCCTGATCATGATGGACAATGAAACTCTTTCTAATTAGACGCAGGCAGTACGCAGCGGACATATTTTTACCCCAAGAGCTGTTTATACAATATATCCAAAGTTGGGTGATACGATTTTTTATTATATACGTATGTTATAAAACTGTGAGGTTCAGTGAGAGGATATGTCAGTGGAAATGTCATCACAACCAAGAACTGTCCAGCTTTCTGCACCTTCAATGTACACAAGCAACTATCAAATTTTTAAAAATTGCATATTTGGCAGCGACTGTACTCTGCCTTTGGATCATGTGCCAAAATAAGGAGTCGTCAAAGGCCAATTTTGAGTTTAATATTTTTCACAGTATTAACTTACATGATAATCACTACAAATACAACTTTAGCGAACCAACTGTAAGATGGCGAAAAGCTTTGAAAAGTTGATTTTGAAGAATATGTTTGCTGTAAAGAGAGGGGGATATTGGATTTCTCTGGGGTGTGTTGGTTTGTAGGCTGAGCATTGGACAGAATCGTACAGTCAATAGTAAGGAAGATTCGAATAGCCCTCAAGAGAGATCACTAGATTACTCAAACATGCATGGACGACGTCTAAAACATCTTCAGGCGTGTTTTTGATGAAGGAATAATGTTAAACCATAGCATACCCCCTTTAAACTGAGCCAGGACCACATTCCACGTTACACATTTTGCATTTATTCAATTATTCAGGTGTTGCAATGCTCAAAACTCTTGTAAAAAACACTCGAGTTTGCCTGTCCACAGATTTGACCTTTAACTTTACCCAGTTTGTCTGCCAAATGTTTGTTTCCGTGTAAAAGTTTGATTTTACTGTCGAAAGTTTCAAAATTCAGTCAAGCCCGTGGCGAACCCAACACTACAAAAGTTACGGAGCGCAGTTTTAAAGAGATTTTTCGATTACACCATCAAACTGTATTCGAAGTGTCTTGCCCGCTGACACAACAACAGAATGGATCTAAATACTTCTAAGTACGTAGGCCTCGTTTCTTATAATACGTCTTCGTCTGTGCATACCTGGCATCGTTCGTATGTGGCATGTGAGTTGTAGTGTTAAAGATTTTATCAGCTCAAGAGCTTTTGTCACTGCAGTGCGTTGAGTTGGAATGAGATAGGCCCGAGTGTGTTTCAAGAACCTGCAGACGCGTAGAAAGTGTGACCGTTCAGAATAGAAATACACAACTCCTTACGAACATGAGGAGGAAATTTCCGTACAACAGCGTTTCCCAAACTCTTGCCTTCCGAGTGGTGCCAAATGTAAACCAGGTCAATATAATCACTTTTCTTGGACTAAACTAGGCCTAAATAATGTTTGAAATAGAACAAACGCGTGATCAAAATCATTTGTTCTGTTCAAGGAATAACCCAAAAGAAACTGGCTCAAATCAAAATTAGCGTTCCACGTGCAGACACTTGCGTACCACCTAAAAAAGTGTGCGAATCATGATTTTAAAACATGATTCAAATAGTAACACTTCTGTAACTTCTCTAACATTACTAATTATTTAAACCCTTGGGTAAAAATCACACATACAACAGATAGATGCCACTGTACCTGATTTTTGCCGTCTTAAAAACAGAGTAAAATCACGCACACCTTACTTGCAAAATGTGGGAATTTATTAGGACATAAAGTCTTAAAAAGGTAAAGAAAAAAAACTAGTTAATTTTAAACAGCTTGCAGTGATCCAAAAGTTATTCCTGACTTGCCTTATGAATACGTATCCTAATTTTGCACCGCTATGAACTTTTCACATAATAAATCTAACAACAACTAGCATGCTAACTGCACACGTTCTGGACAATAAAACACTTTCTAGTTAGATTCCGACAGAACGCAGTGGACATATTTTGACCT
>KN496709.1:0-14708 GCA_000787155.1 Scartelaos histophorus | reverse complement strand
ACGGGGGGGGGGGGCGGGGGGTTTGTTTTATAGAGCGGTGTCAGACGGAACCACGCTGCGCTGTCAATGCACACGGCACACTGCCCGTACACTTCACCTGTGGCTTAACACAATAATACAACATTTTGAACTAAGATCACCCCAGCTCAGGAAGGCCTTCAAATGAACAGCATTTAATGAAGGTGGCAGCAAAATGGGGTTTAGATAATGGACAATATAAGCCTGACTCTGGATTATAATTCAGCAAAAACCAATGGACGGAAAATGATAATTTAAGTCCTGCCAGTTGAGTAGTTTATTAAAAATGGGGTGTGACAAAATTCTCAAAACTATTATGTATTGCAATGATCTGACTACTGTAAAACCAACTATTTATGCAGAAAAAAGTAGCATGAAACTGCAATCATTAAATAAATAAAGCACTAAAACATCACTCGAACCTTAAAATAGATACATAAAAAGTGCATAAGGTTCAAAGTTCTCACGTGTGCATTAGATTCAGTTGCATTAGATCACACTTCCACTGAGGTCAAAGTTTGAATGCCGATTTTGCACTACTCGAAGATCCTCCAAAACTGAAAAATCAATGACCGTCTCTTCTTTCGCTGCCGACTTCCTCCCTCTGTGTACTCCCCGTGTGTCAGATTCACTTCCCTCAAACATACACCTGCTCTTCCCTATGAAATGAATAAGTCCGATCTTCCAGAGTTTGCATAACGCCGCACAAGTGTTTGCTCCTGGGCTAAGTAAACCGGCGCGGGTTCAAGCGGAAACACAAATTGAAAACAGTGGAGGCAAATTGGCGTCTCAGTGAAGCCTTGTTTGTTATGAGTCCTTCTACACGGGCGCTGACAGACAAGCACTGACACCTCGCCACCTGCTCCGGCGTCGCAAATGAGGCCGAAGCCTAATGGTCTTACCTCGGCGCGCGTGGAGAGCATAGTAAACTTACAGCTCCTATGGCTCAACCTAATGTAACTGAGACAAGAAAATGGAAGTTTGCGACGCAAAGGCGAGGAATAAAGTGGTTTAATGAAGTACCCGTGTGTAGCCTTGTGCCTTTAGTAACAATGCATGCATAATGATGAAATATTTTGACTGTGACCAGAGTGATTTGGAAAAAAATATTGATATTTTGAATGAGAAGAAGTCCTCAAAATGATGCTTATAAGAGGAAGCAGAAACCCCTGAATTATATTTATATTTTTTGCTCTGTGTTTGTGCATATTTATGAAAGTGTATTAGTTTGGGAAAAAATAAAGTTTCAGATAAGAACCCTGCATTAGGTTTTAGCATCGAATATAGATAATTTAGGAAGAAATTTGGAAGGAAAAGGAAGTGTTTTAGAGGTTGAAAGCTGCATGAAGTTCCTGGAAATTGAGTAATTTTGCGTTTTAAAGTAACTTTTTATGGATTTAATGGACTTTCTAAGGAACTTTTATGGACTTTCTAAGGAATTTTATGCAAGTGAAATGACAAATTATTCGAATACGCCTTATTTATTTTGTTCACTATGTTATAGAATAGGGCAATTTTCAAGCAACTTCTAAATATTAATTAATTTGCCTAAAATTTGGGAAAAATATTGTCCAGATATGGAGCCAAATACAGGGTTCTAATCTAGAGAAACCCCGCCATAGTGCACCATAGCAACAGGATACTTTGTTGTGTGTAATAATTGACCGCTGACATCAATTGGTATTGTCCGCTGAACCAGGTCAGAGTTAAAATTCATGTTCACACACCAGTTGCCACTTGTAATGATTTTCTCCTGACCTCGTTTTCCAGGAGTGCACCAATGACTGCTGCAATGCCAACAACTGCACCCTGAAGGAGGAGGCTCAGTGTGCCCACGGGGTCTGCTGCGAGGGCTGTAAGGTAATATACACTACACAAACATATAACTGTATGTTGACATGGTCCGTGCACTGAGGGGCTACGAATCCAACCAGCTTAGTGTCAATCATTGTCTCCGTGACGACAGCGTGCACAAACACACTTCAGTCGTGTCTTTGATTTCCTCTCATCTCCTTCAGATGGAACATGGAGCGGTGAACACAGCTCCTATTGTGCTCCGTACCTCACTCACTCCCTCCGCCTTTGTTCTGTCTTCAAATGTTTTACCTCAGTCGATCTGATAGGAACAGCAGCCGCACTGAAGGATAGAGCAAACAGTAAAGCATTCTACCATGTGGAGTTTTAAGAATATTTATGTCACACATTAGTAAACATGCTTCTCAGATTCTGGATACTTGAGGCTTGTTTTGGGCTGCATAATATTGTAATAATATTTTAAACATGAGCATTCATATCTCAGAGAACACTGAAGGATGAACTACTAAACAAACTAACAAACAAACTAGCACAAGAATGCATTTCATAAACTACATAAACAGGATACAAAAAAACAAACAAACAAACAAAAAACTATTAAACTACTATATTGCCTATTTATGGGCCTGAGGTAAATTGACTCCACATTGAGGGATGACTTTTTGACTTTTTGACTAGCAGTGCTTAATGGTCAGTCAGTAGGATTTTTGTTTACTAGAGTATTGATTATTTGAGTATTCTTTCAATGTGAAGGTAAAATGTGTCTAAATGTGTGTTATCCATAACACATCCATAATCTTACTATACTGTGTGTATGTGTCAGCTGAAGCAAGCGGGGACCATGTGCCGGGGCCCTGCAGGAGCCTGTGATCTGCCTGAGTACTGCACTGGGGCGTCTCCATACTGTCCCTCTAACGTGTACCTCCTGGACGGCTCGTCCTGTCAGTACGGCGTGGCCTACTGCTACAATGGCATGTGCCTGACCCATGAGCAGCAGTGCCTACAGCTCTGGGGATATGGTAGGATACTGACCTACACTGATCTACACTGAACATCAGACCTGTGAACAGGACACATTGGACAGACCAGATTAAAAAGAAACTGTGAAGTTCCAGAAATGGACAAATAAAAGTATCCCATGACAAAGTCAACAAAACATGGTCCACAGACCTACGTCTCACCTCATTCGTTGAGAAGTACTGAGAATTCAATCAAATGAATTAAAACTCACTACTATCCACACTAAAACTGTATTACAACACTGTTTTATTGTGTGGCATGTTAAATAACCAAAATCAAAACACTAAAAACACTAAAGTATTTAGATAACATCCTAAAGTCCTGCATGTTGGTGCTCAGGTGTGTCGCCTGTACACCACAGGAGCCTGTGGAGCAAAGACAGAAAAAGCTGCAGAATGTAGTGTGAATGAATGAAGTGCTGCCTCATAAGAGCGCGTGGATGTGAGAGAGCTTGATTAATTCACATGAGCTGGGAATAGTGTGTCACAATAGACGTCCATCAAAGACAAGAGCGCTTGTGCTGCCTCTGTGCGAAGAGAAAGTTCCACTTAAAAGTCTGACAATGTTAGCACAGAAGTGCCACAGAACAAGCTACATGTTGACTTTTAATAAGCGCTGGCACCGCTGTATGTGCTTGTGTGTTTTACATAACTGATCTGTGAGGAGGGCTATAGACAGACAGATCAGCCTCGTTTCATCTACTGCACACAAAGAACAGAAGAAACATGAGAGACTGTGGATGTGATTAACCCAACTCTCACTGTGAGGGGAGCAGGCCTGCTCCACTAATACAAAGCATTATTTACATCTGCCATATCGGGCTCAAATAATGAATGGAAACAGAATGGCTGAACAGGCAGTGAAACTTTACTGAAATTTACTGAATATTAGACACCATTATTAGGAGTGGGAAATATTGACAAAATATGTTAATATTTTTGGGAGTATCGATATTTAACGGTCGATATATAACGATATTTAGACCACATTATATTAATGTAACACAAATGTTAGTTGAGGATTAACTATCAGAGACAAATGTGACATACTCGACTACTACTTTTATTTTAAACAGTACTCTACATTGAAGTTTGCTCTAAACAACATAATTTGATCTATTTTCAATAATCTGACCATCTTAAACCAGAGTGAAAACAGAAACACTATTGTATTATTTGCCACCCAGTGTCAGAGTCTTTGTCACAGTTTTATATTTCATCTGCAGATTTTCCCAAAACCAAGCAGGTGCCTGGTACAGTCTGCTGTGCACTGCGTGTTAGAGGCAGTTAGCAGCAGAACTAGCACTGCTCTGTGCTAATGGTGTGTGTGTGTTTGTGTGTTCAGGAGCACGGCCGGCCCACGACGCCTGCTTTGAAGATGTCAACGCAGCGGGGAATGCATTTGGAAACTGCGGAAAAGATGAACATGGCAACTATGTGAAGTGTGATAAAAGGTGAGGCATTATTAGCAGTACATACGAGACGGAGGGAGCCAGAGCACAGGAAATGTAGTTCTGAGTTCTTTTTAAAATGAGTCACCATTATGTACAGGTAAGGTCATACTTTTCTAAGAGAGAGATGGAGATGGAGATATATATATGTAGCATTTGTAGCTACCTTTTGCATGTAATTTAAATTGAAACATGAAAAATCTGTTTCTGTCGGAAAATGTCTGGAAAATATTTATTTGCTTTTCACTGCTGAGTTAATGTATTCATTAATTAATTACTAATTTGTTTCCCTTAATTGCTGCAAATTAGCACAGAAAGTCCTTTTGATTTTTTTTTTTCTTAGAGTCTAGAGCAGATTGTAATCACAAAAGTTTGTTATGAAGTAAAAAAGTCCTGCTGACACTGACATAGTGTTAAACCATCTGTTGTGGATAAGACAATATGTGAACTTGTGATGCATATTATTTATTCACATACAGAGTACACAGTGTGTCTCCATGGCTGCACGCCAGGGCTAATTAATGAAGCTAAATTAGCAACTAAACTATGTAAATGAGCGGCTGGATTAAGGTGATGTGGGCTGCCTCGGCCCAAATCCATTACGGTGTCCCGGAGGGGCCATTAGAGAGTTTAGGGTGCTGTGAGTCAGACACATGATGAAAGATATGGAAATGTCAGTCATTAAGACATGAAGCTAGTCTGCTATCTGCCAATCACTCCATAATCTGCTTTATCCGGACTCTTAGTCGACTTGTGTATTCATACTTATCAGAGGAAAACTAAATGCACAGGCTCACCTCAGGCTATTTTTTACACCTCATCTAAAAACCTTAACAAAAAAAAAAATTGTATTAAAATATACTGTATATTGTTATGTAAAAAAATGTTTTATTGAGATAAATAGACAAAAAAAATGTTTTTTTTCCACTGTCAGTGATGCCAAATGTGGGAAGATCCAGTGTCACAGTGCGGCCAAGAAACCCAAAGGCACCAACGCCGTGTCCATCGACACCACCATCAGGACAGGGGGCATCGAGGTCAAGTGCAGAGGGACTTATGTGTACAGCACCCAGGACGGCCAGGGAGACCTGCCAGACCCAGGCCTGGTCGTCACCGGCACCAAGTGTGGAGAGGGCAAGGTGGGCCTAACAATGTATTAGTTTTAATTTTAATTTATGGACACATATTTACTTCAGCTCACATGGATTTATTATGATGCACCACCAATCTGACATGAAATAAAATATATAATGGACTATTTAAACTCACAAACACACTGGACACTGGAGTGGCACAATGGAAGTACATTTAACCACTAAACATTAACCTTCCACTGGACAGATAAAACTCCCTAAAGCACAAGTCCTTTTTCTCAGTTCTAATTCACAGGTTTTACCAGTCGTGTTTGCCAGAAGGTGATTAAACGTTTTTCCCACCACTGCACAACTTTTGTTTATTTAGCGACACATCCATTTGCCATCCGCGCCCTCCTCCAGATGGTGCCCTTTAATTGTGTGATTCATTTGTGTAATGACCACATTCATTGCATACTCTACAAACATCATGAGAACTGCACAGGTCTGCAGGTTGGATTTTATCAGACTTTGGATTTGAGTGACGCAGCGACTGCAGGGAGAGAGAATCCAGGTGGTAAAACAAGATCTGTCATACAGTTTTGCTGTAAACACAAACACATGAGCCACGTCTGCCCCACTTTCACAGGTACTTGCTCTGACAGTGGGACAATAGAGGAAAGAGTTTATAGTTTATATTCTGTAGGCAAATGTTGCACAGTGTATAAAAAATAGCAGCATTCAGGATTTGCTCACACTACATCACCAATTTTGCCTCCAGTGTAAAGTATATTTACATAATACATCTCTATTTCTATAACAAGCAGTGTATGGTGTTGTTCCCAGTCATCCCGTCAAATGGAAGAATCTTAAGTATGGACAGAGCCTATAAGATTCCTTTATGACCATTTCCAAACTAGCAATCTTAGCAAAGAAAGTCCTAGTTTGGAGTATGAAAGTCCAGGGACCGTCGCCTGCGCACACAAAGGATGCAAAAGCCTGCTGAATAATGTATAGCAAATCCATATATATGAAAATACACATGCACAGTGCAATAGGCGTGGACCCATCTTCTCCAGTGGTGAATTCTGTTTTCGATATTGCTTCTTACGTGCACCTCATTGCTGTCACTGGGGTTCCATTGTGCTGCCTGCGCTAAAGGGACCAGATAGTGCAGTGTGAGTTATATATTATAAATAGGCAGAATATTGTGTGCCATATAGCGTGATGAATTTGGAGTTATCACATTGAAGGTCCATTTCTCAGGCATAAATGCACAGCAAGCATAAAGCAGGCGTTTCTAATCATGTGCAGTGACAGTGCAGGCGCCCACCACTGACAACAGGAATCAGAGAAATGAACTAAGTACACACTCACAAATTAACCTAGAGCGAGAACAATAAACAAACTGACGTGAGTAATGGTGAAAATATGAACGATCATGCAAGTCTGTGTTCATTCAAGGTAAAGATGCAATAAAACTACAGTCTGGCACAAGCATCTCCGCTTTCAACACTGCAGAAATACACTTGTTTTAAGTTAAAATGCACTATAAACATGTGAAATGATCTGCCAGTGCAGTAAGAGAAATTTGTTTATCAAGAAATCTTAAAATAAGAAAATATATCTAAGACTTCATAAATCTCAAAATAAGATAAAATCACTTATTCTAAGCAATAAGTATTTAAGTGATCTAAAATAAACCAAAAATACTCTTGGTTAAAGGAAGGCTAATGTCTTAAACACCATTTTAACATTTGTTTTGCTTGTTTTGTCTGTATACTAACTAGTTTATAGATATAACAACTAAAAAAGACATATATTTTCTTGAAATAGGCTTAATAGTCTTACATATATAGCAGTTATTTAGTATATATCCCTTAAAACAAGATAAATAAGAATAAATCTTGTTGTTTTTTTTTTAATTTGCAAATTTGAAGCTTAATGTCTTTGTACTTTGCTGACAAATCTGTATGTTTTAATTTGTAGTCTACCTAAAAGTTTCAATGGGTAAACAGCTGGTATTTTCTAGGGGAAGATTAGTACTGAAGGGAAGATTAATTAACAATATAAAATGAAATCTCTCATATCGTAAGCTAAGAAGGGGGGAATTAAAAAACAACACCAGAACAAATTAGAAAAAAACTTGAGCATAAAACAATCATATTAATAAAGATGCCTGATATGAAAACAGTGGTGTGTTTAAATATGAATCATTCATTAATCTTCTTCCTTTTATTCAATTTAGGATCATTAAGGATCACGGGAGTTGGATCCTGGCCTAGAAACTATGGGCCTTAGGCAGGTGGCACCATCTGCTGTAGTTTACCCATAAGTTCTGTGCATAAGAGTGTGTGCAGTACATTGTTAATCGCAGTCTGTTCTCACCATGTTTGTTTGTTTTACCACAGGTGTGCCGAGACCGCCGCTGCCAAAATGCCTCCTTCACCGAGCTGGAGACCTGCATTGCCCGCTGTCACGGCAACGGGGTAGGCACGCGCCGCTAGCTCGCGGGCACATGCGCCCGGCCACATGCGCCTAATCTCATTGTCACACTGTGTCCTTGGGCAAAGGTAGCACCGCTGTCACTGCTCTGCCGTAAAACGCAGCCAAATAGAGGGTGAATACAAAAGCAAGTGGAGTGATGAAGTATTTATTGTAGCGGTACAAGCATGCCCGCGGCCGATAAGGCTGTACCATACATAGTTTATGAGGCTAAGAGAGAGCCCAGTGTTCGGGACCATAACACTTGTTAGGAGGAGATCAGAGATTAAGATTATTTATCAGAGGAAGAGGATTTGACCTCCGCAGTGACTGGTTCTGTTCATATTGTTATAGCTCTCAAAGAAGATCCATAAAACATGACCCCAGGTTTACGTACTCTTATTCTCAATGCTTCTTTGCTCAGTTGTGAGCAGAGTTGCAAGGGCATTAGAACAGAACTGGAGCACAATGTCTAAGGTTATTGTGTATTTTTCGAATTCTTTCAAAATTTTCTAGATGTTTTGATTCATGCACATTTTAAAAGAAAGATTTTTGTAACAATTTCTTTCTATTTAATACAAACACTTCGCCCACATTTCCTTGTATGAGTGCGGTTTGCGTGTGTTGGAAGAGTTCAGAGCCCAAGTTTATTGTCAAATCTTCATTTTCTGGTCATTTCTACTGTACATTTCTGAGTTTTGAATACATCTGTGGCATCAATATTACTCCTGTGTTCACAAACTACTATTACTACTGGCAAACAATCTATTGCAGCACAACTAACACAAGCTGTATTTACTTGGCGGACATTTTGAATTGAAATCCACTGTTAATCTAGTGATAGAGTGTCCTGACATTTTTATTAAAACCCTCCTGACAGATGTCTTCCCCACAACACTAGTTTAAAAATTCAGTATAGTAGCAGCGGCCTCAGGTGACAGCCCAAATCTACACAAATCACTCCTCCATCTTTGTTTTCACACAGACACTAAAGGAGCGTTTATTCTGCTCCCTTACAATCGGCTCAGTAATATGTAAAAGTGAATGGTTGCGCTGCGCTGCTGGGAGAATCCGCCGTGTAGCACAATTGGCAGTTGCCGTTAATGTCCGCGGAAATAGCTTTTTGATAGCTGAGGGCCGGGGCCGCGCTGACAGATGATATTTGTGATGTGCGCGGCGTACGAGGTGAGGAAATTAAACCTGAATCCTTTTTTTTTTTTTATTTAAGGTTTTGGGTCTGACAGCTCCTCCCTTGGTCCCATGTCTTGTTTTTGTGAGAAGGGGCTATTTCAGTTTGAGCAAATGTAAACAGGTCAGGACAAATGAAATGGGGTTTTACTTTCACTGTTTGGACAACTTTAATACAAGCTAAGAAACCGTTGCATTAAAAGTTTGAAAATTAAGTCCTTGTTTAGTTTTGCCTTTTTACACTTTGGGTAGTGAACAGTTTTAAAGGTGAACTGCATTACTTTTCTGCTCTGTCAACTGCCCGTCTTCATAGATTTGTTACCGCTTTGTGGGGAAACACTATTAAGTTTATTTCGTTTTACAGCAACCGTGTACAGGAGCGTTAATCAAAGAAACATTGAACAGATGCTTGGTACCAGACTATATCTCTCAGCTAATTTCCATCTGCAGTCCCTGAGACATACAAAACACAGAATAAATACAGCGCTTAATACATTTATTAGGCTACTGGCCAGTATAAGATAATGCAATAATTTAACAAATATCTTTTTATGTTTCTATAATGTTTAATCTGCCAGAATATGCAAGATTTTTTTGTCCAAACTGTATATTTATTGCTAAATATAAACAATTGCTTTCCATAAGTTTTAAAGTTTTCCAAAAATGACACCAAAGCAAGTCTCTGGGAACAGCTAGAAACTATTTGGACTCAATAACAAAAGAGACTTTGCAAAATTACATAAAAACAATGCAGTAAAAGTGCAGCTGTTATCTTTGCCAAAGCTGCTCACATTAAATATTGACATTTTTTTTATTATTTGTCAACAAGGACTATTTTGTTATCCCAACTGGTCATTTTTTTTTTTTTATTTGGAATAAATAATGTGAAGTTATGTATGTTTTCTTGTTTTCAGGACAGGTGGTCTAATAAATTTGTTTTTGCAATAGCATAATCTATATACAAATTAAAATGACATTAAATCTGCATCCCCTTCTCCCTCTGTGCCCTTAATTAGATATAATTCAGTTGTTACTTATAAATTGTTTTTCCTACATTTGTTGATTAGGGTTAGATTATATTGCTGCTTCTGTGTTGTTAAAAAATATTTAATTATCCGACTATTCACAAAATGGCATTAGTTGTACAGTAGCTATAGTACTTTTTTATATAATACAGGTATTTCATTATTAAAAAAACATCCTGAACTCTAACTCGACCTGCTTGTCTCCATGGAGATAAATAAGAATAGTTCATACTGTGGAACATTTCAGGCAAAGCAATAACATTTTATCTCTAACCCAAAAACTAAATGTGTAGCTTTAAACAGGGATCTGGGAGCTTAAAACACGATCACATAATCTGAACATTGCCTCCACAGCAAAAACCTACAGTAGCTATTTAACCTGAGTAAAACTGTAACATTACACGATTCAAGACAAAACCGACATCAATGATTCAAAGAACTGAAAGTTTTCACTGACTTTTCTCAAACCTGATGTGCAGAGTAGCTTTCAAACATGATTAATATCTCCAGACGCCTGCTGTAATTCTCCTCTTGAAAATGAGGGGGGAAACCGTTGCCATGCTCCAATTACACCCAAATGTAATTATGCTATCAGTGATTAACACATCTATTTAGCCTATTAACGCTCTCGACTTCAAGGGCGAGACTCGATTTTAGATTCTTATCACACAGTTTTAGCTTATAGATAATTTTATTTATTTTGTGTTTTTTTTTTTACTATTTGGAGTACATGATAAAGGGATAGTTTGTTTTTTTTACATGAATCTGTACGTCGTCCTCGTCAGCAGTGTGGTGCATAAACACTGACTTACCCCCGACATCGTCCCATGAGCCGAGTTCTTGCCCGGTTTTGGTGCTGATGAAAGTAGTTCCGGCAAGTTGGCTGAGGTCGTGAAAATAAAGCGTTTTTCTTCTCAAAACAAAATGTGTTCAAAAGAGTGACACATTTGCATCATAAAACACAGAGAATTTACACAAGCTTATATACTTATCACTCTCTCCCGTTAGCTCTCATGTTAGCCCTAACATTAGCTCTCACTTTAGCTCTCGCGTTAGCTCTCATGTTAGCTCTCATGTTAGCCCTCGTGTTAGCTCTCACGTTAGCTCTTACGTTAGCCCTCTTGTTAGCTCTCACATTCGCTCTCATGTTAGCTCTCACATTAGCTCTCGCATTAGCTCTCACGTTAGCTCTCGCATTAGCCCTCTCGTTAGCCCTCACGTTAGCTCTCTTGTTAGCCCTTGTGTTAGCTCTCACATTAGCCCTCTCGTTAGCCCTCACATTAGCTCTCACATTAGCTCTCACGTTAACAGTCCCATTAGCTCTTATGTTATCTCTCACGTTAGCTCTCACTTTAGCACTCACGTTAGCTCTCACGTTCGAACTTTTTTCAGGTCATTTACAATAACTCTCAGTTGTAGCTAACACAAAAATACAAGTTTAACAGTTGGTGATTTGGGCATCAAACATGTCCGGATCCCTCTCAACATTGTTCAGTTTTAACACAAAAATACAAAACCTGAAATCTGCATGGTGCATGTCTCTTAACAGGTGCATTTTGGGTCCTTGTACAGCACACGGCAGAACTACCGGTATGTTGCACAGTCGCCCTATATGTCGCCAACATATTACTCCTCCTGACTCGCCCACTAATACGTTATTAGACTAATGTGGACAACATCAAATCGGTTGGAGGTTAAACACAACCAAAGGTCACACATAAGGCCACTGGATTATAAGGCCACTGTTGATTTTTGAGAAAATGTCATGATTTTAGATGCGCCTTATAGTCAGAAAAATACGGTATATACTTATCATTCTCTCACGTTAGCTCTCACTTTAGCTCTCTTGTGTTGCAGTGTCATCGGTCTGAGCATGTAAACACTGCCAAACAACTGAAAAAATTTTTGGATTTGTGTGTGGCTCTCAGCTTGCCACAGTGAGCAGTGATACAAACTGAGAGAAAATAGTTCCAGGTCATTATGAGGTTTGACTTTTTCATCAACCGTGGTTTTGTGATGCAAATGTATCACTCTTTTGAACACATTGTTTTGAGAAGAAAAACAATTTATTTTCACGACCTCAGCCAACTTGCCGGAACTACTTTTCGTCAGCACCAAAACCGGGCAAGAACTCCGCTCACGGGACGATGTCGGGGGTAATTCAGTGTTCATGCCAAAAAACCTGAACTATTCCTTTAAGTTTTTCTCATCTTCAGATCACATGACAGCAGGTACAGATCATACTTGTGGTAGTAGTAGACAATAACGTAATATATTTGTGTTTTTAGGTATGCAACAGTAATGGGAATTGTCACTGTAATCGAGGATGGGCGCCGCCGTTTTGTGATAAGCCAGGACTGGGAGGAAGTGTGGACAGTGGACCAGTGCAGTATGACAGTAAGTTACACAAGTATATACAGAAATATATGGACAAAAGTGATGGTCAGAAACATGTGCTGACCTTATGTGTACTAAACCGCCATTCATGAGGAAGTGGTCGTTACATTCAGCTTAACCTCAGATCTAATGAGTTCGGACAATACTTAACATTAGCTGTAATCGACATTTAACGACTGGACATTTGCAGGGTACTGAAAAGCTGTGGCTAATGAGGTGACGTCCTACCTAAACAGAATGAAACCTTCTTTATACAAGGGCTGTAGGGCCATCGTGTTGATTATGGTTGCAGGAATGTTTTCACAATGGCTCCATTTCAGGCGAGAAAAAAACTGCCTTCCCATCTAAAGTCATCCACTGTTTGTTTTCATTAGTAGATTCATTACATTGATTAATTTGTCAGTTTACTCTAATTTGTTTGGTAAGAAATAGCACATTTTAACAGTTCTTAAACTTTTCACACTAAGTACCTCTAAAAAAGAGATTTGGCTTTCAGGGGACCACTAGATATAATTCAAGTATATCATAAGAATATTCCAGGTCTAATCTAGGATCAAATGTGGTGTAAATGCGGATTACAAATTTACACTGTAATTGGGAACAATAAATTATCAAATTATAAATTATATAAATGTAAATCTTTACTTTGGCTACAAATGCATTTTTCCTCACCAAGAAACACCAACATATTAAGTTAATATTTAGCTAAAGCAATACAGTAATAGAAGCCTCTCTTTTAGTGTTTCTTTCCTAATAATAGTATTTTTATAACTCCAGATTAGCAAACACATTATTTAAAATGCCAGTGTGTGGGTAGATTGTAATATGAAGGATATTTATTTTTACCTTAAAATGCCTTTCCATTAGAGTAGTATGTAATATGGAAGACAATTTGTTCAATCAGATTTAAAATGTTAAATGCCGTTGAATTTCTTAGAATTTTAGTAAAAAGATATTTTGAATTAAAAAAAATTTTAAGTGCATATTTTCAAATTCAAAATAAAAATTTCACCTTTGGCACAAATATATTTAAGCCCTCAAATTCAACAGTCAAAATTCAGGGTGTAAAATTCACAGTAAAAATGTTTTGCAGGAATTATCTAAGATGCCAAGGCAGAAGCAATCGATCCAAAATGATTCAATGAAATTTTGTAACAAAGAGGAACTGTTACAGTGAAGTGATCTGATTGGTCAGAATTAGCCTCATCAAAACCTCAAACCCCGCCCACAGATGTGAACGGCCAATAGGAAACAGCCTCTGTCCACTTCACTCACTCAGGATCTTGGATCTTTGTTGCGAAATTTTTCACAGCAGATTTTACACTCTGAATTTTAACTTTTGAATTTGAGGGCTTGGAAATATGCACTGGATATTTAAAAGGTGACATTTTTATTTTGAAATATAGTGAAAAACTTACAACACTTAAAATTTCATAATCTTTTTTCAGATTTAGTGAGAAAGTGAGGGATTCAGTGCTATTTAAAATTCAAAATCTGATGGAACAAATCATCTTCCATATATGTATAATCCTATTCCAAGCTTCTAAAAGATCATATTTAGTGAAAGAACCTGACATTACAGCCAAAGTGACCTCCATGTTTGATGAAGCACTGCGCCCGAGCCATAGCCTGTGTATAGATTTGTCCTGCACTCCCCGACTCGCTGCTGTAGTGTGAACGCAGGTTTATGTGCCTGGACCTGGGGACCCTTTACCTGAGAATACCTCCAGTCTCCAATGGGAAGAAAATATGACAAATGGCGTTAAAAAATCCGAACAAACCAGATAATTATTAGAATTTATTGCTTACCGCGGATATGAATATAGATTATGTAGGGGGTGAAATATGAGGCAGTCAATATTGATGCATGTTTGTGTACAATAAAAGTCTTATGGGATTGTGGATGTAATTTGTTTAGGAGAATTGATTGCGTCAGACGGTGTAAATAATGAAGGGTGCGTATTGAGTGGTTGTGTTTGTGGTCGTGTGCAGGTCAGGTGGGGCTGGTGGTGGGGCTGCTCTTTGCCTTCCTGGTTCTGCTGCCTGGAGTCCTCCTGATCTTCTACTGCTACAGGATCAAGAGCTCATACTACCACAAGTGGCTTTCACAGAGGGACAAGAGCAAGAGCAGCAAGTGAGTACATTTGATTAAAGACGTCTACACTATTGTGAAACCTGCCAATCCAATCCAAACCATCCAATCTATTCCACTTTATTTATTTTTATTTTTATTTTATT
>JACN01049655.1:0-11190 GCA_000787155.1 Scartelaos histophorus | reverse complement strand
AAAACATGTTTGAATTCTTTTTATTCTCTGTTTTGGTTGATGGAGTTATATGTGTAAATTTTCATTTTCACCTTTTAAATATTCAGCACAAATATTTTCAGATTTCCCTCAGATTCAAGTGTCAAAATTCAGAGCTTAAAATTCAGTGTAAAAATCACTGATCGATTGCTTCTGCCTTGGCATCTTAGAATTTTAAAATCAAAATTTTACACTCTGAATTTTACACAGAATTTTGAATCTTGAATTTGAGGGCTTAAAAACATCTGTATCTGTATTTAAAATGTGAAATGTTTATTTAGATTTTTTATGAATTTGAGGGCTTAAAAACATCTGTATCTGTATTTAAAATGTGAAATGTTTATTTAGATTTTTTATGCTTCAAATTTTACACTTTGAATTTTATGCTCTGAATTTCACACTCTGAATTTTGACTCTTGAATTTGAGTGCTTGAAAACATCTGTATCTGTATTTAAAAGGTTTATTTTGAATTTGAAACACAAAAAATTTACAGTTAAAATTGTATCAACTAAAATTCAGAATAAAAATAATTTTAATGTGTTTTTATCAGAGTTAAAAAAAAAAATAAAAGTGAGAAATTCAATGAGATTCAAAATTCTAAATCTGGAACAAAAGATCTTCCATACAAATACATCAAGTTTTTTATGTCATAATTTGGTGTTTTGGTTCAAGACAATTATCCAATCAGAATCTATCGAGCTAAATATTGTGATTAGAACCTTTTTAAAACTCTTGGAGTGTAGGTAGAGCAATATATATGAAAGTTTTTAGTGTTTTTAGTGTCTGAAAGATTGTATTTTATGTAATATGTAACGTAACTGTTTGTAATGAATTTGCACATCATCTAATCTTTCTTGTTTATTCTCAAACTAAATCATCCACAATGATCAGATGTAGTTCAAATACTTCTTTCTTACTCCTCCTTCTCCTAATAATAAACAAAAAACATTAAACTTTTTATTCCGTCCTGTTCTTCTCTTGTGGCGTGGATGTAAAAGTACCTGTAGTTCCTGTGAGCGTGTGGACAGTGTGCCGGGTTTGTCCAGAATAGGTCCGTCTTTGGCCAGTTTGTCCTCGAACCCGGACACGATCCCATCCACCTTCTGCATGTGCCTCTCCAGGAACAGGGAGGCCGAAGCTCTGAGGAGGCAACACAGGTCGGTCTATGTTCTAACAGGAGCTCTCACGTTGTATTTAGACAAAACTGTTCCAGTGATAGTCACGCACAAGCTGTGTTTGTAAAAGTCATCTACTACACTGCAAAACGTGCCTGACTAGAAACAAGAAAACCAAAAAATCTGCCAATTGGGTAAGAATATTTTTCTTGTCTAGAAAACTTAATTTAAGATTTTTTTCCTAATTGTTTTAAGAACAACATAAGTGCAAAATCAAGTCAGAAATTCTTAATTTAAGCAAGTTGCAAGTAAGATTTAAGCAAAATGTTCTCAATTTATGGTCAAATTTAATAAAATAACTCTTATTAAAAACATTCTAGATAAATGTGCTTAAATGTAGCTCAAAATTTTCTCATTTTCTAAATTTAGCCTAGATTTAAGCAAAACTTGCTCATATACTGTAAAATCTAAGCAAAATTTTCTCATTATATTAAAATTTCAAGTCAGTGTTGCTCGATTTATGCAAAATTTACCTAGATTTACCTGCATTTTATTATTTAACTGTAATTTTAAAACAAGACAAACCCCAAAAGTCTTTCCTAATTGAATTTATTTATGGCAAAAGCAAATGAAGTGATCTCATGTGAAAACCTTGTGGCCTCTGGTGCGTGTCACAGTTTTGTTCACACAGATGTGACTTTGTGCCTCTGAAATCTCGTCTTGGTGACGTGATTCTTCTTCTACAGTTTGATCTGATTCTTGAGCTTCCAGATAAAAAGAATGGTTGGTTTATTATTTCCTAAATTGAGAAAAATGTTTAAAATGATATTTGCATCTTGTTATAAAAAATAGAACTGTTTTTAGCAACAAAATCTGAATTAAAAAATGCAAGATTTAATGTCCTGAAATATGCAATGAAAATGTGTCTGTATCATTATTAATTACTTCTTCTAAGAGTAATTACTACTACTATTTTTAGGGGTAGAAAGTAACAAATTAACTAGTAATAAGTAACTTTTTAGTTTTTACTAGATTTTTAAACATGTACTTTTACTTGTAAGTAACTGAGTATAATTCTACACACGTAACTGTAATGAGTTACATTTTAAGTCATACTGTAGAAGTTAATGTCCCAGTTGTACAGTACTACGTCTTCTACACAGACTGACCAGAGCATTTTAAAGTAACTTGTAACTCTGCGTAGTATTTATCATGTATGCTTTGTACTTTTACTCAAGTATAATCTCAGCAGCTTTACTTGTATCTGAGTACTTGTTTAGCCACGTAACTGTACTTTCATTTGAGCTCAAAAGGTCAGCGCTCTTTCCAGCTTTGTTTATGAAGTTATCAGGTTATTAGATCAGGGATTATTATAAATGACTTTGAAAGAAAAAGAAAACACGCAGGAAGTAACAAAATAGACTTCCTGTTATGTAACGTCATTTTAAGTGACCAGGAGCAGCAATTAGTTTTGGTTTATCTGCGTCTGGAACCGAAACTTTGTGTACCTGTTTATGTGCTTACACTTTTAGTACACACTTCTATGAATGATGGATTACTGGGTTACTGGGTAGTCCTAATACTACTACATGTAAAATGATTTGTACTTGAGAATACTCTTCCCATTACATTTTTATAGGGTGTGTTCTAGTTGTACAGGTTTGAGCCCAGTCCAGTCCTGTTAGTCCTAGTTCAGCCCCAGGAAAAAAAAAGAAAAATATAAGCAAAACTGTACCTTATATTTAAAAAAATCAGCTGTATTTTATTTTTTATTTTTACTTTATTTATTTTCATTTTATTCTTTTCCACGTATGACAGCAAAATTCGTCTTGCCCTAATACTGATATAACGTGTAAGCGACTCTTGAAGTAAAGATAAGTCCACCGTGTGCTGTCTGAATCTAATTGTAAAGCGTTTTAGGAGGAAGTGCACGATAAGCATGCTAGTTGCTGTTAGTTTTTGGATGATTAGAAAATTCTGCGCTGTGCAAAGAGCTTCTAAATTGATCGAAAAATCTGTGAATGTGTAAAGTAAGTGAGGAATAACTTTGGATTACTGAAAACTTTTGAAATGTTCTAGTTCTGTTTTCCTGGTTTTTAAGACAGTAAAAATCAGGTACAGTGCTTTTAAAATAATTTCTTCTACGTGTATGTGATTGTTTTGGTACTTTTTTCTCCCACCTGTGCTGTAGACTGAATATACTTGTGTACTCTCTGTCTTTCCACACTCACTTCTTCTTGTAGAGGTCCATGAGCGCGCTGATGTCGTCGATCTTGTTGTTGATGGTGCTCAGTTTCCCGGGCAGGGTGGAGGTCATGGGCCCCAGGGGCTTCTGGGAAATGATGGGCTGCATCTGCCTCTGCACAGCTGCCTTCTCAGACTCCAGCTTGTTCAGCTCCAGGGCTGTTTTCTGTGGGACAAACACATGCACTGTTACCTCTAAGACAGGGCTGCTGAGTGGAGCTAGTACTACGTAGTTAAAGTACATGTGCTATGCTTAACTTTGGCTTTTCATTGGTATAGCAATAATGAAGGACGAACTTAAAGCATAGTTTAAAAAAATACTATAAGAAGTACATTTTAAAGATTAAGTTACATTTAAAGAGTATTTGAGCAGTGTTTCGCTTATATATTTATATTTACCAGATATTTTTATGTCTACTTTGTACTTGTAATAATACTGCTCAGAGCCTCTCTGCTGCTATATTATCACAGCATCTGGTTTGTCATTTTCACAAAGAATACTTGGATTAGCTGTGTGGCTCCCTCTGCTGGCAACTGTACAGAGTATAGTGAGTATTTTCAAATCATTAGGAGTACAATGGTGCTATAGTGCTGTAGTGTTTTGTAGTGAAGGAAATCTAAGCTCTCAAAGGTGCACTAGTTCACTTTTTTGGCTTAAACATTTCTATCTTGCATTAATTCAGTTACAGGAGTTATAAAAAATAAAAAAATAAATAACATAACAAGAATAACATTCATTCTCACTGTGAGTGGATTTACCTCCTCACAGATCTAACCTGTAACATGACCTGGGGGCATCACTGGCTTGTCTCCATGGAGATAAGTTTAATGCCTTACTGAGGCAAACTGATGTTTTTTAAAGACCAGAATAAGGCCGTGACATCAAACAAACAAAAACATGAAGCAATACTCCAACCCAAAACAATATTATTATACCTCCTTTAACATGAGTATAGTGTGTAGTGTGTAGTGTATAATGTGTACTGCGTAGTGTGTATTGTGTAGTACCTCGTGCTCCTGCAGGCGTGTGGCCAGGTCCAGCGCTGGGTTCCTGTTGTCCAGAGGCTCTCGGAGTCTCTTCTGAACATCCTTGTGGAGCTTCTCCAGGGCTTCGTTTATCCAGTCCAGCTCCCTCACCAGCTCTTTGGTTTTGGGGTCATCTGAGACAACGGAGACGGGAGCTGTGCACCAACACAGGGAACAGTGTGAGTGATTCAAGCTCACAGAGTCATTCCAAACCTCAGAGCACCCAAACATTCTCAGGGGCTCCACAGGGGTCCTTAGAAGAGGTCCAAAC
Source organism: Scartelaos histophorus (assembly GCA_000787155.1). NCBI lineage: Eukaryota > Metazoa > Chordata > Actinopteri > Gobiiformes > Gobiidae > Scartelaos > Scartelaos histophorus. Next base: position 6,515 of record JACN01049655.1, on the reverse strand, counting down.
TAGACTGTGCATTTTATTGAATGTTAAATACTCGTATAAAGTTGAGTCTTTCCTTGTGAGAGAGCAGCATCTCAGGTAGGAGAGGGATGTTAGAGTCATGAGAACATCCACTGGTAAAAGGAGGAAACTCCAACCCAGGAGAAGTGTGAATATTTGTGTGATAATAATACCTGCTTTCTGATAGTCCACAGTGTCCACTCTGTAGGTCTTCAGAGACGACAGCAGTTTGGCCCTGCGCTCCTTCAGCTCAGACAGCTCCCTCTGCAGGCTGGGCACACACATGCACAGTCAGGGCAGGACTAGTGGGAATCTGATCATTACATTCTGCTGATGTTTAAATGTATTCAAATGTAATGAGATAAATCTGCTGTGAATTCTCTGATTTCTTTCTGACTGTTCACACCTCTACAGGTTTTGACAATAGACAAGTGACAATTTGAAAATGATGTAAAAAAGGTCAAATGTGAAAAGAGAAAATGTTTCAAATACAGTAGGGTACTTTGTTTTTCAAATACAGCAGTTGCTCTAAAAAGTTTCACTGACACATGCTGGTGTTTTTGATCATCAGATTTCTCTTGTGCTGTATACACACATCAGGAATCAGATCTAATTATGGTTTATCTGATTATTCTAGTGATCTGATTTTTCAGTGTACCCAGTATAGCGAGTGTGGAGCTGTACCTGTCCACTTTTCTGAGCGCCTCTTGGTCAGGTGCCGGCACCATGAAGCAGGCGGCGGGCATGGTCAGCACCTGGCCCCTGTCATCCTGAACCTGCCAGTTCTTTTTATCTGCATTAGACTTGAGGGTCAGAGTCTGCCCACGAGTCACGGAGCCCTGAGGGAGACACAACACACTATCAGGACTTATCCACAAATATGTCATGAAAAATGTGAAAACGCTGCATTTCACTTGTTCAATCCTACTGTTTCAATATTGTATCATATGTATCATGTCAACTGAATATTGGTAAATCTCTAAACACAAATGGACTTAAAAACATGTAGCTCTCAAATGTTTCATACCTAATAACACCAAAGAAAAGATTTGGTTTGTAAGAGACTATTCCAGGTCTAAGATATAATAATATTTTTAGGTGTAATCTAGGGCTAAACTTGGTGTAAACCAGGTCTATAACAAGACTATTCCAGATATAATCTAGGGCTAAAGCAGGTCTAAAAGTGAACTGTACCATTTCCACTGCAGTTCAACACAAGAATTTATCAAAATGAGATAAAATGAACTGTAAATGAGGCAATAAAATGAAGTGGTGTCCATGTGCCACCTGAAGGAGCTCACGTACCACAGGTTGAGAAACAGTTATGTAAATGATGTACGTAACAGCACAGCTTCATAATCTAAACATCCATCATACATTACTATTTTGGACAGTTTCAAAAAGGAAAAATTTAAATGAGATATTATGTTCTCGCCTTATGGAGGAGATGTAATAATCATAAAGATCACAGCACATACAAAGTACAAACAGCTCCAAAGATATGTTGGATGTGTAATGTCCAGGTGTTACCTCTGGCACGTTCCAGTTGCAGAGGGACACCACATTGGTGCCATAGGAGGGCGGGCTCCACCTCTGCTTCAGGGGGACCACAGTTCGGCTCAGCTCTTTCAGGGCAGCCAGGCGCTGGTCGTTCCTCTGCAGCGCTGGTTCATCTCCCTGCAACAGACACACGTGTGCTCAGGGTTGGAAAATATTTCAAACTGTAATGGCACTCCAGACAAAAGTGTGTACCTCTATGGCCAGCACCACCTCCTGGTTGCTCTTGTACTGCAGCACTTTGGGGTCCAGGTTGGAGTGGAGTCTGTGCAGTGAGTCGGACAGAGTCTCTGTGTCCAGCTGAAACTGTAGCAACAACAAGCAGGTCAACACCAGAGGGCAGGACTCGGAACCTGCTTCAATTTGTGATACTAGTGGTTTTCAGTTTCTAAAATGTGATGGTGTCATCCTCCCAGAAGGGGGCAGTGTCATTATGTCACTATGTTTGTCTTGTATGGGTTTCTCTGTGTGGGTGCTCTGTGTGGGTGCTCTGTATGATGTTCTCTGTGTGGGTGCTCTGTGTGGGTGCTCTGTATGGTGTTCTCTGTGTGGGTGCTCTGTATGACGTTCTCTGTGTGGGTGCTCTGTATGACGTTCTCTGTGTGGGTGCTCTGTATGGGGTGCTCTGTATGATGTTCTCTGTGTGGGTGCTCTGTGTGGGTGCTCTGTATGGTTGCTCTGTGTGGCCTTTTCTGTATGGGGTGCCCTGGAGTACCTTCTTGTAGTCCCGGATGTTGTCCAGGTGCTCCTCTTGGGCCAGGCACAGGTTGAGGAAGCGCTGCCACTCATCCTGGATCTTCTCCTGACACGCCTGGAGAACAAACAGTCACCAGATCAGAACTAATGAAATGTCAAGACTTATTTGTTGATCTCTTAAACTTTAAACCTTTACTCGATCATACACCAAAAGAGACAGAGTTCAGGGTTTATGTTACGTGTGACTACAAATTCTACTACGAATAAAAGACGTACTGCGATGGTTTCTTTGGCTGGGTGTCCTGAGATGATGAGGCGCTCTCCTTCTTCCTGGAGCTGGTTGATCTCTACCTCGTGAGCCTGTAGACCGTTTGTTTTGAATTTCTGAAGAAAAAAAACAGAGAACACCATCTTGTTAAGGGACAGGGTTGTGCTATACTTTCTTTTCTCCTTAGGGACGTTTGTCCTCTACATTTGACCCATTTGGTTTAACCTGTCAGGAGCAGTGGGACCCATCTCCAGATCTTGAGCTAGTCTTGGTCAGGACTACCTTCGTTGGGAGGATTAGGTGGGAAAATCTCACATTTACAATTCCAGATAGAATCCTCATTTTTCCTCATGAAATTCTTAAAAAAGCACCAAACTACGAGCTTGAAACTGTGTGTGAAACTAAGAAATATGACTTCAAAGTTTCTGTTTTGTCCAGATTAAAGTATAATTAGTAAAGCTCCCAAAGTTTGACAACTAGATGCTATAATGAAGAAAGATATTGAGCTCAGAATTGACCCTTATTTGGCAGTTACTGTGCTCTGCCTTTGTATCATGAGGCAAAAATCAGGAGTCGTGCAAAGGCAAAAGACAAGAACTGACACTGTAACTGATAAATAAGGGTCAAAGATCAATTTTGAGCTCAATATTTTTCACAATATTTATTCCCGTGAAAAAGGAGGTCTCAAATAGCACCAAAATGACATGAACCCATTTTTGACCAAACATACAGCGTTACAGCGTTCTGCTTTTGCACAGCGGTTTAGTAAACATACACGCACAAGAAAATATTGACCAAACATGATGTTACAGCGTTCTGCTTTTGCACAAGAAAATACGAATCACAAAATGTTGACAAAAATGCCAAGTAGAACCTTCTAATTCTAAGGGGACAATATACAGCCCCTGTCCTGGGATCCAAATGATGTTAATTGGTATAACTGATATTTTTTTTATCTAAATATAAAGTAAATGGCAAAGAAATCTCATGAGATGCTTTTTGTCGTGTGTGCACAGTCTTGCAGCATGAGATCTTCCCCATCCCTAATTACTTTGATTTAGTTGTGAGTTTATTTCATTTACCAAAACAGCTCTACTATATACAGTATTTGTCAGTAACAGTACTCGTGCACCGACCTCATACTCGGTGCGTACTCCGGCCGGGTCCACCATGCGGTCGCTCCAGTCCCTCTGCAGGATCCTGTCCTGCTGGGCGGACAGATAGCCCAGCTCTTTGTTGCAGCTCTGCATGTAGTCGTACAGAGAGGAGAGGTGGGCTCGCCTCTGGACCGACTGCATCTGCTCAGCAAACACACACACACACACACTCAGTGTTACGCCTGTGTCAGGCCTGTGTTCTGTGCATAGGCTGGATAAAGAAGTGGACTAACAGTTAGAGGGGCAGATCTGGAGCCCCTTGGAAAAGCAGTTTATTTACAGACAAAAAAACTACAGAGCTTAACAAATGTATTAGAGCAGCACCCTGCAAGGTGTTTCACTGCTGCCATCATTTATGTCTTTTTATGTTTCTCTAATGGTTAATCCTCCAGTTTATGCAAGATCTTTTGTTCAAAACCAGATCTTTAATGCTAACATCAAACTTTTGTTGCTATCCATACATTTTCAAGTTTAATGTTTTCCAAAAATGACACTAAAGTCTGTGACTGTCTGAAACTATCTGGACTCAATAACAAAAGAGACTTTGCAAAACTCCATAAAAACAGTATCAGAATGCAGCTTTTATCTGCACTAAAGACGAGAACACTAAATATTCACATTTTTAGTTATTATTTGTCAACAAGGACTATTTTGTTATTCGAATTGGTCATTTTCTAATGAATGACAATGAAATTGTTCATATTAAACAGGTTTTTGATATTCTATGAAGTTATTTATGTTTTTTTGTTTTTGTTTTCATGACTGGTGCTCTAATACATTTGTTAAGCTCTGTAAATAAAAACACAGGTTCATGTAGTGCACATTAATATGAACATTATAATATCAAAATGATGAGACAGCAGAAGTCAAAATTTGGAAAGCCGCGGTTTAGCGATGTGCATTTTGACAGTCTATGGTTCTATGTGGTGGACGATCAGTGTATTGGTGCTAGAGTATTAATAATGAGCACCAGGAACACAGGGCCAAAGGCAACTGTGGCATTTTCTATTTAGAAAAAAATACTTTTGGGGCAGATACGTTTTTCAGGTCACACCTGGAACACGGTCCCAGCTGATATAAAGTAAAACGAACTCTGATTAGGAAACAGGAATATAACAAAACTCCTGGAGAAACCTAACCTGCAGTCACATTGTGGACTTACATCTTTTACTAAACCTTTTTCTGAACCCAACATATGTGTTTTTTGTCTCTGTGTGATATTGTTGTATGTCTCACTCATGCTGCTTTATTGACCAAAGTGCATTTCTAATCTGCTTATGATCCTTTTTCTAACTAATGTTTTGTGACTGTCGTGGGACTACAGACAGAAATATACCTGCTAAATCCAGATGCACCTTCCTTTTTAAATAAATAAATACATACAAACATTCACAGATATATACGTACATTTTCCAAATTTTATAACCCTAAGAATGTGTCTGTGGAACTGTAATACTGAATAGTGATTACTGACAATATTCTATAGTGTACTGTGAGTCAGTGTTTAGGGGGGTACTGAGAAAAAAAGGTTAGAAACAGCTCCAGTTTCATTCCATAAAGTGAATAAGATTACTCACATAAAGCTGGTCGTATTTGTTCTTGGCAGCAGTGTATTTATCCTGGGGAAAAAACACAGTCATATTAATTCACACATTCACTTTCTAACCCTCTACGTTCACTTGGACTGGAGCATATTTCAGATGGTTTGTTTAAGCCTCTGGTAACTCCCTTTAAGTCACACTGACAGACACACATTCAAACAAGATCATTATGTGTCACTTAGAGACACAAGCTCCCCTATGTGGGCCTGAGCAACCACAGAAACACACGGCAATAACATTCAGCCTGTTTCAATGATTTTTTTGTTGTTGTAAAGGAATGATTATACAAGACTGTCAAATCACCAGTTAAATAAATCAAATTGGAGAAGGAAGTAAGTGCAAAGTGCATGTGTCGATAGAAAAAGATGAATGGCGTTTTGAGAATAAGAAAGTAAAGATCGCTCAAACATGCAGGAAGAAACTTCAACTGTAACATGGTTAAAAGATCTTGAAACAGCTAGGTCTTTAAAAAGAGAATATTTGATCTTTAGAGAGGTAAAAGAGAAGAATGAGGAGAATATGAACCATATGACCAGTCTGTACAAGGGTCAATGACATGACGTGTGTCCAGTTGCAATTTCTTCATTTAAAAAGGTTCAAATTTGATAATAATTTCCCACATACCTGTAGAACCTCTGACCTCCATGGAACCAAGTTATTTTTTTCACAAATCCTGTGTTATTCTGCATGTTTTTTGTCCTTAAAGTGTTAAATGTTCATGTGGTGCGACCGTCCGCCCTTAACTCATGATTTTTAAACTTCTTTAAAATGACTCTAAATCTAATCACATTTCTTTTCCTTCTTTTTTGTCATATTTTCTGAAGTGTTTTTAGTCCCACATGAAATTTCATCTTTCTTGAACAGATATTTCCCCCATAATATTCAAACAAATATTGTCTGAGCATGTCCATTTTTTCAATTTCTTTCAATCTTCTTTCAATCTTTTCCAATCTCCTGTTTTGATGTTTTCAGTATGACTGTGCCTGTTTGCCACCAGCGTGACGAGGACACTCACCACCATCAACAAACGCAAAGCAACAAGTCCAGACAACATCCCAGGTCGTGTGCTGAAGGACATCTTTACACACATCTTCAACACTCTGGATAAAGCCATTGTCCCATATTGCTTCAAAGCCACCACCATCATACCTGTGCCAAAGAAACCATCCCCGTCCTGCTTCAACAACTACTGCCCTGTGGTACTGACGCCACCATCGCCAGGCTGTTAGGAGGCTGAAC
>JACN01092709.1:0-18130 GCA_000787155.1 Scartelaos histophorus | reverse complement strand
GTTTTGGTGTTTTGTATTTGTATCTCAAGACACCTCAGAAAGCAGAATGAGCCTCACGTGTTGCCAGGTTACAGATTTGACAGAATATTCACCTAGAGGAAGTGCAGTATATGAAATATGCACAAGTAGACATATTAAAGTGACCCTATGTCAGATTTTGTATTCCATAACCACTTTTGTTAAATTCCCTTTACATTCCTGTTCATTATATTAAGCCTCATAACATATGACTCATGTGTGTCCCCCATGTTAAGATCAAATATCAACTTTACTGTTAACAACTGTAATGCTGATTTAGTCTTCTTTACAAAAAACACTGGACATGATCGACAAGTTTTTTTGTTATAATCGTTTTGGTGTTTTGTATTTGTATCTCAAGACACCTCAGAAAGCAGAATGAGCCTCACGTGTTGCCAGTTTAAACCTAAATTGCCTCTCTCTGATCTGAATGTTCACTCTCTAAACTCCAGCACCTTCACCAATCCCTGGAGAGAATTCTGGAGCTTCAGAGCTTTCACATGTTTCTGATTGAAGCTCTGGATGATTATTGCTTGGTCAAGAATGTTCTGAAATATGGCATTAAACCTGCCTGTGTACATTGAGACAAACATTTCTCACCAGGCCAAGTCTCAGGTCAGATGAGCGCAGAGATCACGGTCAAGTTTATTTCTTGCAAGAATTAGGTCCAACCGAACAACCAAAAGCACATCCCTCAGATGACAAACCCGAATGATACAAGCACCAAGTTTATATACACTGAGATGACCAGAGGACACACTTTTCAAAGTGAGAAGGTGATGACTCCGGAAGCCAAGTGCTTGATCTGATTTGCATCCATATTCACGTGCATTTGTCACTTCCAGATAAGATTACTATCTACGAAGATTAGCAAGGAAAAGGGAACAGAAGTGTTCACATTGGAGGCTCTTTCTCACACTGTATTTAATTACCCAACCAAATGGGTTTTAGTTACAAGACCAAATATGTTTAATTTCCTTTACACACGACTTACAAACAACTATAACAACATTCACGAAAGCATTTCTCTACTCATAAGAAAATGCTACGCGATTGACAAATGTCAGCACAGTTATGTTTATTTGCAAACCAATGAACCTGCACATTTGTGGTACTGCTGCATTTACTTGTGTATTTTTGACACCTTTCTGACATGCACAAATGTGTTTTTTTCTGCATTTTTACTCAAAATGACATGACCTGGATGGTCATTTTCCCTTTTAAGTTCAGTCACAAATGAGGAACTTTAAACTAGTTAAATTATGAGGAGATAAACAAGTTAGACTTCCAGTCAACCTGAAATTATATGGAAACTATGGACTTAAATATTACTACTACTCTGCACAATAGAAGCACAATGTTGTCAACCATAAACCACACGCTCTAACTTCAGTTGATGCAATTGGCTGTCGAGGTCTCAAAAATCCACAAATAAACGCAGGGGTCGTCACTGTTCTAAATGTAACTGCGCTGACATTTGTGAATCACGTAACATTTTCTTTTGTGTCAAGAAATACATTTATTATTGTTCCATTTATTTGTAAGTCATGAATTACATTTGCGAGTGTCGTTATATTTGTTTCTGGACCAATTTTGTATTTGTTTCTCGTGCTCCTTCTTCCTGATGTTCTCATCACTTGGTATTGCGACGTCCACCACCACGGCCTTGTTCTGTTGCTTATCGACCACCACTATGTCTGGTTGGTTCACCATCACCATTCTGTCAGTCTGTATCTGGAAGTCCCACAGGATCTTGGCTCGGTCATTCTCCACCACCTTTGGAGGTGTTTCCCACCTCGACCTCGGGGTCTCCAGCCCGTACTCTGCACAGATGTTTCTGTACACTATGCCCGCAACTTGGTTGTGTCGCTCCATGTAAGCTTTCCCTGCCAGCATCTTACACCCTGCAGTTATGTGCTGGACTGTCTCAGGGGCCTCCTTGCACAACCTACACCTTGGGTCTTGTCTGGTGTGGTAGATCTGGGCCTCTATTGCTCGGGTGCTCAAGGCCTGTTCCTGTGCAGCCAGGATGAGTGCCTCTGTGCTGTCCTTCAGACCAGCCCTCTCAAGCCATTGGTAGGATTTCTTGATATCAGCCACTTCAGTTATGTTCCGGTGGTACGCCCCGTGTAGGGGTTTGTCCTGTATATGTATATTGCAGGCAGAGGTTACTTTTTAGTTGTTGTTTGTTTGTTTGTTTAGTTTAGGTTTTGACACAGGAAACATGGCAACAGCAAACATAGGTAAGCTTGAACTCACAGTCTACTTTTGTCGATGGCCTAATCATTTCTTTCCGACAAACACTTAGACAGCGCTTTACGTAACGCGGCGTGTTTACCACTCGCACCCTCACCGCGCCCCCGCCGTCCTACTGGCTCCTCCGCCCACCGCTCACTCCAATTGGCTGACGCGCTCCGTGAAATAACATACAGGCGCTCCCGTCTTCCAGACACACGACTCGACCCAAACATTAAACACGCACGGAGACTTACGGATCGGACCCGGATCCGCGGACCGCATTAACGCGAGGAGATGAGCGGCAAAATGAGGCTGGTGCGCACGGTGATGCAGGCGGCGGCGCTGGCCAACGTGCCCAAACACATTGACCATTTCTCCAAGTTCTCCCCATCTCCGCTCTCCATGAAGCAATTTCTGGATTTCGGTGAGTGAACGGACTACAATCTATGATGTTTTTCTAATATTTACGTCTGTTTTGTTTCAATAACTGATTGAACATGCATTTATCAGTTGTTATTAATTGTATTCTCATAAATCAAGATGCGTAATGACTTGTTTTTTCTCAATGTGGCAAGTAGTGATGTGACTTTCGTGTCTTTTATGGGAAACACTGGCTCCTTTTATACTCATGTGAAAGAAATTAATTTAAAAACTCATACTATCTACAAACTAATCACAGAGAACCGTGGCTCAGATGTGTTTAAATGGTTCAAATTCAAAGTGGGAGTTTGTTTTACACTTTGAAATGATGTAGAATCTAAATAACGCGTTGCACTACAATAATGATAATAAAAAAAACATATCATAAGATGGCAAATCAGTTTTTTGTGCTGTCTACTCTGCTTCTGTGCTGCTTCTTGTGTTGGTACAGTGTAAAAATGCATATAAATTAAAAAAATAAATGGTTCTTTTAACAAATGAGATCCCGTTCAAAAGAGCCGAACGTCATGAACGTCACATCACTGCATTTTACTGCAAATAATTATTTTCTGTTTTAGTTCCAATTGCTGGGTGTGACAAACTGGAGTTGCATTTATCTGTTTATTTATCCTCTTAAATTAAGCCCCGTAATTACTTGTTTCTGCTCAGGGGATGCACGTGTGGCTGACATATGCATTACAAAATAAATGAATATGATTCCATTTGAAGTTTTATTGTGCACAGTACTTACTTTATCACAGACTAAACCAAACCCTCTCACACAGGTTGAATAGTTTATTACACAGTGAATTCCCTCAGTATTGTGCGAATGAAGCTACATTAGTACAAATGAAACAACATTTTAACAGAGCTGCAAACACAAGAAGCAACAAATTCAGTACCATTCAGTACCACAGCTGCCCTGAAGTCTGCTCTGAGCCATCACTGAATGAACCTGAACTACTGCTTTTTGCTTCATGGCTTAATTTTACATGCATTTTTACATGTTACTTTTGTTTTGTGTATTTCAGGTTCGACCAACGCCTGTGAACGCACCTCGTTTGTGTTCCTGCGCCAGGAGTTGCCCGTACGCCTGTCCAACATCATGAAGGAGATCAACTTGCTGCCCGAGCGCCTGTTCAGCACACCCTCCGTGCAGCTGGTGCACCAGTGGTGAGCCCGCCGCACAATCACTACTCTTTATAACAAGATATTTAGAAAGGTCATATATTTCACAAAACTGACTCTTTAGCTTTAAAAGTGCAAATTTCTGATGGAAGCTCCATCAAATGCTTGTTCTGACTTCATGGAGACCAAACAGGTTGGTTATGGGTCAGATCTGTGGAGAGGCAACCGCATTCACAGCCAGGATGTGGTATTTTTGAGCTGCAAAACACCTGTAATTGAATATGTGTAAAGTAAACCTGTTTAATGTCACACTGGCCACATTTACATGATGTTTTTAATTCTGAATTAAATTATTCCGAATTAAATAGATTGGATTTAAATTATTATATTCAAGGTCACGTGGAATTGATAATTCTGAATTAACAAACATAGAAAACAGGTTAAATCGTCTTTATTCCCTGGGGAAGGTTCTGATTGGACAGAGACACAAACGTATTTACATCTACAGAAGAAAACTCACACTCAGCTGCTACTGGAGTTTGGCTTTTTCTTTCCACTGTTGCTGTTTTCTGCATCCGCTCTTTTCATTATCTGTCATTCTTACAGCCACTTATTTAAAAAAAGTTTTGGTTCGTGACCAAAGTTTGCTCCGGGCGCCTTTTTGCAGAGCGTCATCACGTCAGACGAACGATCCAACGAGCACGAACGGCCAAATTATTTTTAAGCAAAATAAACGTTTACATGATCACGGAATAAATTAAATCTGCTTTAAAATCTGAATAAACCACCCACTTAAATCAGAATTATTTTTTATTTTAATACATTTTAATTCCGAATAATCATTAGGAATTAAACAGGGCAACTGTGGAACCAGGCAGAACAATGACATATGTTACATAATGCACAACAAAAGATTTAAATGCCAAAATGGATGCACTAGTCCTAAAACAGTAAAACCAGTAAAGTAGTTGAGTGTCACCAGCAGTGGGACGTCACCTGCATGATTTTATGGAACTAGACCTTTAAAATTATACTTTGGAACATTCTCCATGGAGATAAACATGTTTTGTATGCCATAGTGTGGAAGATTATAACCACAGGAATAGCATTTAAGTTTGTGCTCCCAAGTATGTATGTTTTACAGTGCAAGAAACAACCTTAGGGGGAAAAAAACCCAAAACAAAACAAAAACTAAGTCTGATTTTTGATAAACATGGCAAACAGTTACATACCGTGGCTTTAAATTGATAATAATGGAATTAAAATGAACCTGCTTTTTAAAATTAAGTTTAAACACAGATAAATACATCTAGGGAGCGTTTGAGAGACTGAAATATGAATTTAAACTAATGCAAATATCCCAAACATTTCAGAGCAACTTTGTATAGGTTTAAACTACAAGATTCGGACCAAAACAAAGCAACTTAAGGCGGCACATTTCCTTCTGCGTCGCGAGTTCGAGTCCCGCGTCTATTCTTGGCTCAGATCAGCGTGCGGTTTGCTCTGATTATAAGAGCAGAGTTGTTCCAGAGGCCGAGGAGTAGAGTGAACTTTGTCCCATTTCCAAAGCTGTCCCACCCCCCTCTTCCTCCTCCCAACGAACGGCATGTACAGTTCAAAACAAGAGGCTTACATAAGTTTACATCTGCACTATTAAACGTATAAAGGGATCTCTGCACTATGGGTTAAGGGACAGTATGTATTCAGTAGTTTTTCTTGAAATAATATGAAAACAACATATCTTTTCCAACTTAAACCGTGACTTCAACCTCTCAAGTTTATATTTACAGTAGGGTTGTCAAAAGTTCTGCAAATCAGATCCTCATTGTCAAAAACTACCGTCAAAACTAGACACTTATGTAAGCAAGTATTGATACTGACAACAAATGACATAACTGGATGCACTTTGAACTTTCCTGAACAGTTTCATTTTAAGTCAACTAGCGCAAGACCACATGGTGTAATAAAGTATTACTAAGGCTGCTATTTTGGGTTGAAAATGAAAATATTGTCTAAAAAAGTGATCATTTGGATATCAAAATCAGTACTGAGACACCAGTATGCAGGGAAGTTACGCGACTTTTTGACAAAATGACCGTACTGCTTCCCCGATATTAGCGCCCTGAGGAGTGAAGCAGTTTAAATCAGACTAAAAACAATAGCTGCTGGCTTCAAAGCACTGTGGTTTTGACAATTTGCACGCTTTAATGATCAGAATGAATCACAAAACAGACTTAGACAAACTTTATTGATCCAAGAGGGAAATGTTTGGGCACAGTAGCTCACACATCACAACATATTAGAATAACGAAGAGTAAAAATGGAAATGGCAATAATACATTCTAAAATAAGTTGCAAAAAAGACATCAAATAAGGCATAATTATACAAATGCAAATGTACAATTCAAAATAAAATTGAAAAAAAGGAAAAATTATACATGTTGAAACAGTTGAGAAAGTTATTTTTTCCTTTTATTAACTATTCTTTTTTTAATCAATAATTGAAGTAAGTGAAAGAGAATTGCAAATCTGCTGTATAACTTTAAGAGTCACTACCTGCTTGTATCCATGGAGACGTTATTGCTTTGCCTACGATGTTCCGCTGCGCAGCATTAAAATAATCTATCTTGCATTTATTACATTATTATTATTCTTTTTTTTTTGACTGATAACAAAGTCAGTGTGTGACCATTTTGTCTCTGAAAAAACGAATACTAGAACAAATCGCTTTAAAAGGAGCTTTGTTCCAGCTGCTAATTGCACTCATGAATACATTTTAATATGTTTATTTATCAATTTTAGTGCCCTGTATTGGAAAGTTGTGCTTTTTATAGTGTGAATGAATGAAATGTGTCATGTGGAACCAGCCTCTCAAATCTGCAAAACAAATTTACCTAAGCAGTGTCCCTTTTAACTGTTGATTTGTCCATGTGTTGCTGAGCCAGTCCTGTAAACACATACTGTACTTCAGAAACATCGTCACCTCTTCAAATGATATGACCTATTAATAACAGAGGAACAGTGCATGGCGTAAACAGAGTATTTTTGGAGAGGGGGAGCGGGAAAAGGAGGGAAATAGAGGGGAGGGGTGTGAGGGGATACATTTGCTGTCAGCCCTGACGTATTGCTCTGTTTACATCCTTGCCTCATTCCTCTTTTTGCTCCACCTCCCTCCTCATCTCACTCCTTGCACAATGTTGAAGATTCCTCGAAAGACACGGGCTGCCTGTTGCTCTGAGCTAGAAAACAACAACTTTCTTTTCAGTTATTTACCACGTTACAATGCTTTTTCCCTCCACAAAAACACTTTCAGTTTTGTTTCATGCACTTCTGTTTGAGTCTCCTCCACGTCAAAAAGACCCTCCACCCCACCGGTAAAGTGACGTATTAGAAATTAGGGCTGTAGTCAAATAACATGAATCTAAGTGGACTAAAAGCCTGCAATATGCAAAGATTAAATGACTAAAATGGGCTTCATTAATCATTAAGCTCCAACACAAAAACTATTATGTAAACAGAGAAGTACAAGTGAAGAGTCAGATCTCTGTAGCTCAATGATTTTTCCTCTTCCAAAATTTAAAAGAATTGTTGATTGAATTGTTGTTGAATTTGTTGATTAAAAAAAACAAAATGGTGATGAATTGACGAAAGGATTACAGCCCATATATTACACCAAGAGTAAACCAGGACTAGAGCAATACTAAACCAAGGCTACATCAGGATTAAACTGAGTCTAAGCACTGCCTTTGGTAATTGGTAATTTGCACGTTGTTGGTTCAATCCCCCTTGTGTCCTCATTCAAACTTACTGTTTCTGTCTAAAAGTGTTGGGTAAACCAGGCAGTATGAAGGTCTCTAAAGTAACTGTGCTGTGTGCAGGTACTGCCAGAGTCTGCTGGAGATCCTCGAGTTTCTGGACAAGAATCCAGAAGACCAGGAGGTGCTGGAGAGGTGAGAGAGCGTTTGTGTACTGTAAAAAGATATTTTTCCTTTGATAACAGATTGTGATGAAGGTCCTGGCAGAGCACTATCTATCTATTGATTGATTTTTTGCTCATGCTTTATTTTGTTGGCATCAACTTAAGAGAACAGCAACAACAAATCTGACAATTAACATAAGGCAAATAATGGTCAGAATATGTAATTGTCTTGCTGCATGAACAAAAGGAACAGGAAGAAGACACATCTTATAAATCCTGCTCCTTCCATAGGAAAAAAAAAAACATTAATATCATCATAAAATCATAAAACCATCATAAAATAAAAAATGACAAGGCAGTGTCATCAATAATGTCATGACAAAAAACAGCTTTTCTCCAAATACATACAAGTTAATGGAATTGATGGACATTCCAGATCAGTTTTGTCATTAATTGTTGATGAATAAATGAATAATTACCCAGGTCTACCTGTGCCATGTCTGTTGTTTTTAAAGAAGCAAATGAAGAGCGACAGAGGGAGGAAGCAGTGCCACAGGATAGCATGTGTTTTGATCATTAGCAGGGTTTATAATGCTGATAAGATCCTGGTGTAAGGGACATTCTGACACACTAGATAACCTTTCAGATATTCCATTTAGATTAGTCTTATATGACGCACCAGCGCAGTGCAATCTGTATATTATTTCCATGTTTTCACTTTTATTTATTTATGCTGACAGAAGACTTGTGCCAGCTTGTTTCATGAGGACTGGCCCAGTAATGACAGAGATATGAAGCATAAAGCAGGTCAACACATCTGTAATCTGGCCAGACTCCACCTGAGAATTTACAATTGATCAACATTCCCCAGGAGAGAGGGTGAAGCTAACTAGAGGCACTGTTTAACTAGAATTATAGTATTTGTGTTCATTTGTGCTGTTAAACAAGTCTTATAACTGCAAGCTTTTAAGATAGTGACACTTTTTGTTTAAAATCATCTAAAGGCTAAAGGGGAATGTGCATTGATTCACCATGGTAACTGCTGAACATTCCTCCATAAACATACATGCAGTCCTTCCAAGGTCACTGCAAAGTATCATTTCAACGGGACTAAAGGCAAACATGTTCTCTGAGGTGTTGTGTCTGGTGTGCAGGTTTGTGGAGATTCTGGAGAACATCCGGAACAGGCACAACGAGGTGGTTCCGACCATGGCGCAGGGCGTAATCGAGTACAAAGACGCCTTCGGACAGCACGACCCCGTCACCGACCACAACGTGCAGTACTTCCTGGACCGCTTCTACACCAGCCGCATCTCCATCCGCATGCTCATCAACCAGCACAGTGAGCACAGCCTCTGCTTTCATTTAGCCAGACTAACAAGGCGTGGTTAAATAGGTTTGTAACACATCAAAACCTTTCTGTTTTTCTAGTACTTAAAGTGACAGGTTGCACCACTCATTTTGCTATAACACTTACTAAGAGTTTGCTAAAAAATTGATAATTCATACCAGTTTGGCCAATTTTTAGGTTTACAATTTTATTACCTGCTTAGAAATCATGACATCACACTAGGAAATCATATATAATATCAGAAAAAAATGTTTCTTTTGTTAAAATTTTGTCTGACTTTTGGATAAAATTCTTCCTAATTCTCCATTTCCTTTAATTTTCAACACATTTTTCTTTTTTTTTTTTATAGGGGGGTATGCTACTTTCTTGTCAAGAATAGTAACTACTTAGCCTGGAATGTTCCATAGCGTGGCATTAAATATATCTTACCTAACATGTGTTTCATTATGTGTTGATATTGTTCAAAAATATCCTGAAAAACTTGTCTTGGTGATGCATGATTTTAGTGTTTAGAGTTATACTGAGGAAGATTGAGATGCAATTCACCTTTTAAACAATACGCTTTTTTGATACTTCAGCAATTTCCTAAAGTAATTTCCTAAAACAAGCCAATCAGAAAAACGTTATGCCCCTGAAAACTTGGAGCTCATCTAATCTACAGTGGTTTTGAAACTCAAAACATTACAAATAAACGACTCAAGTCTATTCTTCATCTACTGGTTCATTTTTGACAGAAGTAAATTCAAATAGTCATGATTTTAAGAGTGATTTTGCATTGTAATCGTATGAACCTATATCTCCTCCACAGCTCTCGTCTTCAATGGCACCACAAACCCCGCCCACCCTAACACGATTGGCTGCATCGACTCCATGTGTGATGTCACTGAAGTTGTGCGAGGTAAGCAGAACACACAGGAAGTAAGGAAAGGCTAAGTGCTTGCTCAGAGGAAAAAAAAAATATGAGTTGTTTTCAAATAGGCTCAAATGCATTTATGAGCTGGTTATCTGCATTAATTATTAATCATTTGCACTTGCGTCTATAGTTTTAAACCTTCTCTTAACTGTTGCTTTTTCATTTTAGAGTTAAGTATAGAGTTAAAACTACACTTCAGATCCATGGAGTTGGATACTTTTATTACAATTATTATTATTATAGTGAAAGGAACAACTTTTTCATGGAAACAAGTAGCAAATCTCAAATAAGAGTCAGGTTTGTGGAGATGCAAGCTCACTGTAAGGACACGAAACAGCATAGACTTAGATCTGTTTTTAGCTAAAAAATTATGTAATGGGGCTTGCAGTAAAGTGTGCCATTAGAAAAAAAAATGTGGCCTCCAACACATATTCACTTCCACACATATTTACACAGTGTTGTGGGTCACTAGGTTTATTCAAACGATAACGGCGAATGGCCTTTATCTCCATGTTGATTTTATTTGTGACATGAGTCCAAAGTGTTCACCTGCCCCTCCCTGTCTCTCTGCAGATGCCTATGACAGTGCCAAGATGCTGTGTGAGCAGTACTACCTCGGCGCCCCCGAGCTGGAGCTCAGGGAGGTCAACGGTGAGTAAACAAGAGCAGGACGAAGCCAACTGTGCTAACGTGCACAGCCAAAGCCCTCACACGCGCTCCACGAGCACATGATATCTGATCTCTGTTGGGTTTCATGAGTGTACGGGCGAATTCGACTAGAGGAATTCTTGGTGGGCTAAAGACACGTCCTGCCAATTGATTAGTCGACTAAAACAGGGTGTGGCAAAAGCTCCCAAAATGATTCCTTATATCTGACTCAAACTGTACTGTACAATACACAAAAAGGAGAGAAATTGCATTCAAATTATATTAAAGTATGCAGAGTATGTAATTCATTTTACTATATGTAAATATTTGTAAATTCTATTTTTTATAATTATAATGATATTATATATTGTTCTAGTTTTGTTGTTTTGTCTCGCTGTGTAACTAACCACCTGTGTGTTCTGCTTCAGCCAACATCCCTCGACAGCCCCTCTACATCTCCTACATCCCCTCCCATCTCTACCACATGCTCTTCGAACTCTTCAAGGTAACATCTGCCATCCTGTAGCTCTTATCCTTCACACTGTTGTGTAATGTACAAAGAGCGGTGCGTTCACATTTGCAATAATAATGATAAAGCTTAGTATCGGTGAGTTTTTTCAGATTGATGTAAAAGCAATTAAAATATTTCAACCACTTTCCAAAGTTGCCGTGTAGCAGACTGAGTTGACAGTGGCTCTTAATATGATCTAACAGCCTCTCAGATGAACACATTCACTCACAAACACTCGTACTTAGGTGAAGAGAGTCTTTCCCAAGGATACACCAACATTTTCTCTCAAAAACAACTTGTGTCATGTGATGACTTCTCTAGTTTGACAAGTTCCTACAGTAAATCAACATGTTGTCATGTGAGGAGAGACCTGCTAGTGCTTCCACAGGTTTACAGTTACAGGCTGCAGTCACGTTCTAGAATTTGGTCATATCATTTTCACATGGAGGATAGAACCCTATATCACTTTGGGCTATATATGGGAGACAACCTGTTTTTGAAAGGGAAATTTCAGGTTTATTTAATTTTAAAATGCCAAATAATTAATCTTATGATTTAAAGTCTTTGGTTTAAAGTCTGACATCATTGACTTATTTAGGGTTGAATAATGGCACCAATTTCTGAAGCAACTTCACTTTTGTTTCCTTATACTGTCAGAGAAGAACTTTGTGCCAGGTTTTTTTTTTATTTTTTTTTATTTATATATTTTTTTAATGAGGATCGGCACTGTAATTGCAGAGATATGAACCATAAATCAGATCAACAAATCTGCAAACACACACACAGCAAACTCCACCTGAGAATCTGACAGTTACACAGAATTAAGAATTGTCCTTTAGCACACTGTGAATTATGGAAAATCTACAATGTTGTGATGAACCCTGCTGACTTATTTTATCAATAAACTATGCTTCAAATGTATCAAGACAACAGGCACTGACCAGTTCTGTTGTGTGTGCAGAACGCCATGAGGGCCACCATAGAGACGCATGAGGCCAGCCGCTCCCTGCCACCGGTCAGAGTGCTCGTCAGCCTGGGAAAAGAGGACCTGTCCATCAGGGTAAGGACGACTCACACACTTCTAAATAAGAGGCATCCACAACTATATTAAAGGGCATATACCTGATTATTATTATTTTTCCACATACAAGTCACCTGTTGCTCTTCGTTATAAAGCATTTTATGGTGAAATTATAATAACATTATAATGACATAGCATGCTAATTTTTAACTTGACGTTGATGGCAGACTCTGCTCTGGCCTCTGAAAGTTGTGAAAAGTGCTTATAATTAAAATAAGATAAATGAGGAATAACCAAGGATCACTGCAAACTGTTTAAAATGAACTTGTCTTCAAGTACTTTACTTTTGCAATCAAGTAGTGTGTAATTATAGACTGCTAAACCTGGCAACCGCAGCCCATATTTAGTTCAGAGCTTGGCATTACATGTTGCGACAGTAGTTTTAGTACTATATATAGCCTGTTGCTTCATTGAAAAGTGCCAGTAAACTTTCACCTACTTCCCTTAATCCTTTTGTGAGAATAGTACCAGCAGCACAGTACCAGATCCACTAAATCCGATTGCCACTACCGGATCAACTTACATAAAGCTCATGAAGTGTTATTATCCCTTTCATTCACTGATATCGGCAGGCACAGATATCGCTGCCCTGTGTTTACTGCTCTAGGTAATATACAGGCTTTACAACTCGAGCTTGTTTTGTCTCACTTGAAATTACGTATGGACAAGCTAAAGCAGCTTTTGATTTTAGAAGTACAATATGTAACTTTTCCCGTAAAGGGTCCTGCCAAAAATGTTCCGCAATATTATCTTGATTGCATTTATTAAATCATGGGGTTTTATTGACTTGAAGCAGTTAAGCAGATTAAATGATGCCACTAACACTGAAGTGCGTTAGCGGTATTAGTCATGAGAAGACCACATCACGGACACCACAAACAGTATAATTAAAAATAAAATATATTGTCATAAAGTAGAATGTCACAATACAAAAATGGAAATAAATAATACAGTTATAAAATTAGCTGTCATAAATGCCATATCATTGTTAAATCTATATATGATATGATGGGATTTCTAATGCTAACCGGCGTTCTCTGTGCAGATGAGTGACCGAGGCGGAGGAGTACCCTTCAGGAAAACCGAGCGCCTCTTCAGTTACATGTACTCTACAGCACCCAGGCCCAGCATAGGAGACAAGCACCGGGCTCCACTGGTCAGTTTGTGTTTTCAACTTTTAATATTGAAGCCTGGGAACATTCAGTTTTTTGCTAAGGATAAAAAATCATTTAAACTGTACTTTTATGATTGTTCCCTCATCAAGAGTTATCTCAGAGTTGTACTGAGTTGTACCCGTGCAGCCGCTGACCGTCTTTATGTCACAGGCCGGGTTTGGCTATGGTCTGCCTCTGTCTCGTCTCTACGCTCGCTACTTTCAGGGAGACCTCCAGCTCTACTCTATGGAGGGCCATGGGACTGATGCAGTGCTCCACCTAAAGGTAAGGCACCCAGGAGTTAGTCTCATGGTTTTATTGTAGAGTAAAACCACTTTTTAACATTGTCCTGTCATCAGAAAAGTAGTTGTATTTAACTTGATTCGTGCAGGCTTCAATAAAGTCCTAAAAATCAGAAAAGTAGTTGTATTTAACTTGATGAAGTCCTAAAGTTAAGTCCTTTGCCTGTGAGCCTCTAAAAAGACATGGTTTGAATTTCTCCAGGATTGTTGCACCACAGGTGGAATTTTTTAAGATCATAAATCATCACCAGGTTAATTTCTGACATCAAATCAATGCAAACTTATATAAATGTTGAGCTTCCCCCCCACACACACATTCAGACACAGACAGTGTGGACAGACACTGGGAGCTACTCAGCTTAAGTGTCATACCCAAGAACGCCACAACACTATTCATCTATGGGAGCTGTATTTGCACACTAACCAGAAATGGGCCAGTGGATCTAACATACTCTAGCAACAATATCTTTGTCAAGAGTGGGAATCTGGCAACTTCCTGATCAGAGGAGGAGCACTCAGATAGTGTCGCTCAGATTCAATTTGTGTCTTTTTGAAGTGGTACTAACTGCTCATAAGCACAGTGCTTCTTGAGCAATACACGTAACCCACCTAGCTTGTATGTTTGTAAATAGGGGTGTTACATTTGTTATGTAATATAATCATGTAATTATTGAAAAAAATATAATTTGCTCGTACTCTCCCTGACAATGCCTAACCACACCTCTTGCTGTCCACAGGCTCTGTCCACAGACTCGGTGGAGCGCCTGCCCGTCTTCAACAAGTCTGCCCTGCGCAACTACAAGCTCAGTCTGGAGGCGGACGACTGGTGTACTCCCTCCAGAGAACCTCTAAACTTGGCAGTTTACCGAGCCACCAAGTGACCCTGGAACAGAGGAGCAGGACCCCAACTTTAAAGGCCAGCCGAACGCCCCCAAAGTCACATGAGACCAGGAACTAAGGACCTAAGAACCAGGATTATCCACAGACCAATGATGGCTTAAAAGGACCATGAGAGCAGAACATACACTGATCCATGGACATTGCTGGTTTCTTCTGACCAAGTTTTCTGAGTGCTTTTTGTAATTACACAAATAGGTGTTCTAAGAGAAGATTGCATGTGATCAGATGAAGTCGTATGGGCAAACTTAACTGCATGTTTTGAGGAGAAAACGGAGCACCCAAAAGCAAAGTAAGTAGCAACACAGAAAGGCAGTGCGGCAATAGAACCCAGAACCATGTAGCTGTGAGGCGATACTACTGACTCTGGGTTTATACACTGATTGCAAGGCGGGTCTGGCATGTACTACAGCAGGTTACCTGCAGACGAGAACTGTGGGGCACATTTGATCAAAGCAACACGATTTCATGTGGGTTCAAATGATTAGAGATCGAGATTTTTTTTTTTTTCTCATAGACGATACAGATTGTTTAGAATCCAGCGAAATCAATGGTTCATAAAATCTGCTGATAGTTTAGGGGGATATGTTGGGCCAATTTGGATTATTTTTACCAATTACATTACATCTACTACAAACCCAGCCTTTTTTACCACAAACCTTTGTAAGTGGTCATGTTTTGTATAGTTATCTCTTTGCACTGTCCAAATAAAGGCATCAGGTAGGGAGAAATTAAATATCGGTATCTGGAAAGGCTGATAGCTGGTTTGCTAAAAAGTGTAAATATCGGCCTGATACGTCAGACAGCAGATCTGCAATAACACTTGAATAATGTAATGCTCCAGTAAAACTGGTTGAGTAAAACTGATACTACCTCTGCCAGACAAATGCCAAATGGTACAAGGAAGGAAAGATTGAGGAAGAAGTGCTGCAGTTTTGTGAAAGAGTAAACAGGAAGTTAAACTGAAGAAGAAAGAAGCCTTGTTTGATTAAATAGACAATATATATACAGGGATAATTATGAGAATGAAAATGTTAAATTGTACCTCAAAAATTAAGTTTGTCTTCCTATACGCTAAGTGCCCCTGCACATTGTATGTATGTATGTATGTATGTATGTATGGTTTTTTTTGTTTGATCATGAATGTGGAAAAAAATGTATAATTTGACCTCAGTTGTGCTTCTTGAGGTTCTGTCTGCCCTTGCGAAAAGTGCCTGTGTGTATATTTTTAATTTATATAAAGTCAAGATTTTACTAGATTGTGTGCCCCTGCATGTAGTTTGTCTTTTTTAATCATATTTTTTTAATATTAAATGTAGTGAGTTGATTTTTTTCCCATGATAAAGCCATGATAAACAATACTAAGGCATTTTCCTGGAGCTTGTCTTGATAAGCACTTCACTGGTGACCATAACTTTGTATCTTTGTAAATTTAAAAAAAAATACACTTGGATTCTTATTTTTGTAATAAAATTGGTGTTTCTGAGAAGTCCAGTTGCTGTGGGTTTATTTGCTGCTGGTGCGGTCAGAGAGTCATGATAAGGCCCTGATAAGGCCAATGTTATGTAAGGCAGAGGGGGACATGTGGACAGGGACCGAGGATGGAACCAAACCCGGCCAATTGGGAACAGGGACTTTGGAATCCTGGTGGAGAGATACTGTTATAATGTCAGGATAGACTGCTCTAAAATAAAACCGATTTATTACAAAGCTAAGTGTTTGTAGCTAACCTAACGTATAACTACAGCTGGAGATTTAACAATACAAATCTCACTGTAAGGTCACAATATTAGTTTCACGATTTACAATTTTTATTTACAATATTTATTTACAATATTTTGGAGATGCTAAAGAAATAAATAACAAAAAAGAAATACTACTTTTTGAATTCAAAAAGCCCCGACAAGTCTTGCTATACTACTGTCTCTCTGTTCATACTATCTGCACTGAATTGGAACAAAAGATCATGGTCTCTCAGAGGTGGGCAATTATTATTATTATTATTTTTTTTCAATATGGCCATATGAGAAACAGAAAATGTTGTGGAGGGCCAGGACAAAATGCTTAACTCAATTCTGCATAATATTAATTGAATGTACTTAGTAAATCTCATTGTTTTGGCTGGTCAAGCTGGTAAGAGTGTGTGTTATAACTAAGCAATGAAAAATTGAGGCTGCCAAACAAAAAATGTCATTAAACAAAACTTAAACTTCAGTCTCAGAAGAGAATCAGGTAGACCCTACCAGGCAAATACAGGTCAAATCTATGATGAGGCAAGCCTGCTCACAGTCTATCACACAGGGTGCTGATAGTATAACATATTACAGCACATTTGTTGACGTGTAATCACCCTGAAACACTCTTCAATAAGAATATGAAACTGTTGCAATTATGAAATAATCTTATAATGACAGCCTCTACTTCATTCTTCACTCTACATTCTGCCCTGGCTCATCCTCCAGGGCCATGATGTCTCCTGCCCCAAGACGGGTGTTGTGGAGGACGACACAGCCAGTGATGACCTGAAAAAGGGAAAAAGAAAATAATAATCTTTATGATTTAGGCTTTCATAGTCACAAATTTCATGATATTAACATTTCACTTACATGTGGTCCATAAGTGTAGTGGACCTCCAGTGCAGGAAAAAAATTATCATGAACGTCTTTTTTCATCCTGCCAAAGGCACAGTCAGTACTGGAGATCCCACATCTTGACCTCGCCACTTGTAGGGAGTGAGGAGGGGGATGCTGGAAACATGGGCACCTGCCATCTGTGAGGATAAAGTGTCCTGGAGGAGGATACAGACTTCTCTGGTACAGAGAACTGTGCTGAGGGAGCCTTGTGTCATGAACAGAACCAGGCTAGCCCACATGTGTCTATGAAGCAGCTCTGGTGTCACAGTCTGCAGGATAATGCTAGAAAATGGTGGCCGGATTCTGACATGGCTGTCAGCTTCTGCCCCAGCTCCTCTTGCACAGGGTCTGTGCGTTGCCAGCCCTGCAGACCCACGAGCCACTCACTGTCTGAAGGTCTTCAGCAGTCAAAGAGAGGTGAGACAGTTTGTGACAATGGGCCACCACCTCCCGGTGTCCCCGTGTACCATCTGGTGAACAGTGGAGCAGGGTCTCCCAAACACTTTGGAGACCACCCAGTGTAATATCCAACATGTCAGCAAGAACAGGAAGACCAGGACCTCAGTCTCAACACTCCATTTGTGTCTTCAGTCCTGGTTGTGGAAATTCATTAGCACTGACAAGGAGCCCCTGCTCAGCCAAAAGTCAGGCTGTGTATCTTGTTGTTCAGCTGCTCAGTTGAAATGTGGCAGTGTGTCTTAATTAGTTTAAATAGTTGTTCTATGGAGAGTTGTTTGAATTGGTTTGTCCCACGTAAGCAATAAAGGACTTTTATGTGAGATAACTGTGCCTTGGACTATGTGACCACCTTTACATGTTTTAATACTACAAGCATGGCAATTTTCACTGTGTGTGATGTTTATAAACCTGCATGGTTCTGCAACTCTGGGAAAAAGTGCTTTGAGCAAATATAAAAC
>KN496707.1:3580-26271 GCA_000787155.1 Scartelaos histophorus | reverse complement strand
GAGGGGAGGCTGTGTGTAATGGTTGTGAAAAATGTGCACATTTATTGCAACATATATCCCGGTTGACATATTTCAGTCTATGGTGCTGGTGTTAATGGAGATAGATTTATGTCGTTTAGATTTTGAGCTGAAAACAGAAGCAGGCGTATCCGATTTGCCAAATTATGGCCTCGTTTTTGTTGGACTGACATCATTATTGTCCAATCAAAACTGAGCTTTAAACAAAGGAAGTGCAGTTCCATATATTGCTATACTGGTAACTGTAATTAATTGTTACTAATAGCGTGGTGTGAAGTAGGAAACTGGTGATGTCATTCAACAGCTGAATTATTAGCAAGCATCTCGAACAGTGGCTTGATTATGCCGACTCCATACGTTCTTCCCAGTGGACAACTTAAAGGGACTGTGTGTTCTTTGTGCTGGGAGACAAAAGAGGAAGATAGACCAGGAAGGGGACGAGGGGAATGAGTGGGCGAGCGAGTGGGGACAGAGCAGAGAGAGGCTGGCCATGTGCCAGCGATGCACTTCCGCCAGCCGCTGTCTCACATGCAGGCTGCTGACACATAGGATCCTGCAGGCCTCAGTCTCTCCATCAACACAAACAGAGCTGCAAGGCTAAAGCTCTACCCCCCAAACATAGCAGGCAGCAGACACACCGCAACAAATGTGTTCCCTATGTGTCTGAGAGGAGCAGACAGCACAGCCCAGGCAAGTTCAAAGCCTGTACTGCTGCACTGTACATCTGATGGGTTATATGTGACATTAGTATGACAAAAATGGCTACTGTGATTTGGGAATTGAGTACTGCTGGGGCACTTTTTCTTTTTTTTACAATAATATGAAAGTTCACAAGCAGCAAAAACATAGATGCTAAACTAATAGATATTAGATAGATATTACTACTTTACAGTTTCATGAAAAAACAACAACAAATATGTTTTTTAACTTCTCTGTTGGAGTATCCCCCACCTCCTTGTTCGGCGTTAGCTTTGCTTGGAAGGTTCCACATATTTATTTGTAACTTCAGGTGATCTGTCTCAGGCAACACTGCTCTCAGTAGGATTGCATGTTGTTCAAGACATTTTTGAGAATTAAATAATAGATAATAGGTTTATATTGATTAAATAAATACATGATAGATAAGCTGAATGCCACTTTATGGAACATTCCATGCAAAGTAATTGTGATTGAAATTAAAAAAGATTTCTCTCTATCTGCCTTTGTGTAAATGAATGTTAATTGTACCTGTCATTAACATGTGTAAAGGCTCAGCAGACACAGTCTCCACCCGCAGGATGTCTCACCCTTAGTTCTTTTAGTTCCTCAAATGTAAGTGAATTGGATTAGGAAGTCTGTTAAAGTGTCACTCTGCTTTGATATGTAACTTGTATTTCTGTATAAATACTCAGAGCTCAGAGGCTCTGGGGGAGCAGAAGGGCAGCAGAAGGGGGCACTTGGGGTAGTTAGTGGTCATGCTGCTGGTGAGGGGAGGCTGTTGGTCTCTGGGCCAGGGCAGGTCTAGATTCTGTCCATATCTTCTGTAACAACAATAAACTTTGGTCTGTATTCCAAAAACTTATTGAGTTTTTTTGAGTCATTTTTCTTCAGAGATATATATAATTTTTTCCACAACAGCAATAACACCCCCACCATCACCACCAGAAAAGTTACACAGAAGTTATCCAAAAGGTTGGGCCAGGGTAACGTATAAAGCTAGAAAAATGGCTTTCTTAGCAATTTGCGTACTCAACTGTTTTGTGTGGAAGCAGTATCATATAGAAAAGTCGAAGCAAACTGAATTCCCCTAAGAATTGTCCGTATATATAATAGGCTAACAGAGTTTTCCCAGAAGTGTAGATTGTAATCTTATCGTTGTGTGAAGCTATAATACTCTTGAGGCAAGCAAGCATATTATGTAATGATTTCATTTTGTTTTCTGTCAAATTGATCCAGGGCAAAACACTATGGGCTATGCAACTTTAATATCAGATGGAACTCACAGTAGAACAATCCTGGCAGTATTTAGTATATCACAGTAATAACAATATATTCTTATATTGAGATATCACATGGATATTCCCAATGGAGTCCTTAAGTTTGGCCCTTTTTTGGGCAGTGACAAGAATCACATCAAATGTAACCTATATTTTCCCGGCGGAGACGTTATGCAGTGTTTACATTAGTGATACTATCGTGGTGAAAAGGTGTGAGAAAACATTCAAAGCAAAAGTTAACTGTAGGTTAATGTTTTAGATGTTACCAGTTTCCTTTCCTTTTGCAAGCCTTAGACAGGCTGAGATGGGAGCTTGACTTCAGAGCTTAACAGATGCACAGAACACTCCTGTCTACAGATAGAGCTGTGGTTTGGAGCCATTACTCCTGCCCTCTCCATTTAAATATGATGTCCTTTTCTGGACACAGGGAACATTGCTTAATTGAGAGCTGGCAGTGTGCCGAGTTGAAGAGGTCAGCATGACCCAGCTGGTTATTCCTGGCATCCTTCAGTTGGAGCCAGCACATTAGCACAAGACTCTCATCCTAGAAATAAGACTTAACACATTTCATAAGATCTGTCAGGCTAATAATAGAAACACCATTTTCCACTGTCTTTCTATTTACACAAGCAAATTGTCAATACTACTCAAATTACATCCTCAAGTACTAGTATTCAAAAGCAAGTTCATACTCTGAAGTTTGTTGTGATGCTCTAACATAATTTCATTGTGATTTTACACAATAAAAAAAAAATAAATTGATTGATTAAGCGTCATTTCACCACTGCTACTACAGTGTGTGCATCTTTACTACTTCTATTTCAATTCACCTATGTTACTAATAATGCAGCTAATACACAGATGATGCTTAACGCCCGTCTTACTACATTTTATTTACTGTACATCCAAATTGTTACTGAAAATCTTAAGAAAGGATTTTTCACATTCAATCGCACACAAACTATGAGCAACTTGTTTCTCCGGAGTACATCAGTGAGCGAGTGCATGTCCGAGAGGGGTCTGTCTGAGCCCATCCATCACCGTCTACGGTGGGACAGTGTTCCCAGCTCTGCAGCACTACTCCACCCGCCTCCTCTGCTCCAGCATCGAGCCACTGGGACAAGAGAAAATGCATCGGCCTCATTACTAAATGGACTGTGTAGAAGACCAATGGGCCAGGCCAAATCACAATTTTTACAGTGGAGTAAGAAACCAACTGGAAGAATTGGTTCTATGTATTCAAACTTTCTCCCACCATTCACTGTCAAGTGTATATGGGTGTATATGGGTGATTCAAAAATGAAAGTGAATGAATGTGAAAAAGTATGGCTTTGTTATACTGTTGAAAGCCCTAAAATAAATGATAACTTCAGTACATATTTTCTAAAGGCCCATATTTGCACCCCAAAAATTTACTTATAGACATTTTCTGTAAACTAACATGAACATAAGGGTGTTATAATTTCTTAATTCTATGTATATGCTATATCACAGTTTAGTTTACATGTGACCTGAAATGATTGACAGCAGTTATTTCAACAACATAGGAATCACCTCTACAAGTTACTATAATAACAGTACAATAGTAACAGCTGGGTTGCTAAGTATATTTTTCCTAGTCAACAGCAGATAACAGACAGTAGCCATTCAATACCTCTTTTGCCTAAAGCCATAAGACTCCCCATCTGTCTATGCTGGAGGAACAATTTCAGGATCACGTTTTGGAAACAAAACAATTGATTTCTTCCTGAGAGATAAATAATGCTAAATTGAAAATGAATCTAAAATTGTTGCAAGTCCAACCATAATATTTGTGTGTCCAGACGCAGACATGCATCTCTATTTGTTTTAGATCAATAGGAAGCCAAACAATTGTCTCCGTCTGTTTGCTTCTACAAATACAACCTGTACTAGTTCCTTGTGTCAGATCTTTTTGTTTCCTTGTGAATGTGAAAAATGTTTGGCACTATTTTTGGCAATACACAAAACAATGATACTGTGGCTAAACAAATCCTACAAAAACCCTTTCTTTACTCAAATGGAACAACTGTTGTCATTTTACTGGATGCTCTGAAATAGACAATGTTTTTTTTTGTTTTTTATTTATTTTTTTATTTGGGAGGCAACAGGATAAAGACGAAATCATTAAGGTGTGCCTGAGGTCCTCACTGTGTGCTTAGTAGTAGACTGTGTCAACACCACGCTATCAGTCAACATGTTTTTGAAAGAGTCGTGTGCGTATGTTATTGGAATTGAAATAGAACAGTTGTGTTTACATGCACTCCCATTTAAGTCATAGGGAAGGAGGCAGGAGTGTATATAAGCAACAACAGCGGACAGCTGAACAAACAATGCCAGTACGAGCCCACTGTATGACATGTAAGCAGCTTTCCTGAGCCCATATTCTCATCTTTTAGCAGCTTTTGTAAAGGTCGCATTTGGTGGCAGAAGCTGAACAGTCAAAGTCTAAACCCTGAGGCGTTCAGGGTCCTGTTTGATCTAAGTGACAACAACACAATAGAGTTATAGGCCTTTCTAAAGTCAACCACTTCATTTCTAGGTCAAAAGAGTCAAAGTACTGTTATAAAATTAATAAAAATATGAAAAAGTAGTAGTCTTTTCAAAAGCCTCTCCGCAGACTACTCTCCATCTGTTTAGGTCCGTTTACTGCAGGTAGTTTCCCTCGTCAATCTTAAAGATGCACTGTGTAACATTCACAGTGCATCTTTAAGATTGACAAGGCACTGTGTAACATTCACATGGGGGTCCACAAAGTGCTTGTCTCATAATTGTCTCATAATTGCCTCATAATGCCATACAGTGAAAAATTTCAGCAGAGAAACATTTCCATGGAGACAGGCAGGTGGCGGATCCCCCACATGTTTGCAATTTAATAGTCATTGCAATCACATTTATTTTCAATGCACAAAATATACTGAGACTATATGAGAGTCTATTCCCAGTGAGCACAATGAGACCACCAGAAGTTTACATAATATGTGTGGATTGTTCCCCTGCTGGCTGGTGGCAAATAATAGCTGACATTATGGTCATTTAAATTCATTTGATAACACTTTCAGCCCACATCCTATTTACAGAAAACATCTAATACTCTCTCAAGTTGGTGAGGAGTAGAAGAAAGAATATTTTGCACATTTACACCATTAAGGGTCGCTTTGCAATGAATAAATTACAACAACGACCAGCTGGGGCGATGTGGAAAAGCTTGTAATATATGCAAATGCAATATTTTGAGAAAGGCCAAAACTTCTAACAGCTAATTTGTGCTTTTTCAACCAAACCCACAAGATGCGTTATGGCCCATCTGCTAAAATAGCTAATATTTAATCTTTTTCTGTACATGTGGGGGAAATGGGTGGAAGGATCTGTTTTAAACCATACAAAAATACATTTAGCTAAAAATATTCCATAAAATGCCACAAACTTTGAAGAAACAAATGAGCATTCCATTCACAATAACATGTTATTCTGTATTCCTTCTTGTCTTTTTCACAACTTGAACAAAGTGTGTTTATAGAAGGGAAGACCTGAAACAATACTAGACCTTGACGCTGCACAGGGATCTCTTTTGTAACATCAACCAACACACAAACTGAGCTCTACTGAGTTTACTGTCCAGATTATTTATCGCAAATTTATACAGATATTACATTATTTTAGGCTAAAGGTAATATTTAGTACATGTTGTCAGTATGACCCACCGCATCACAAAAATGGACTAAAATAAAATCATGTTTGTTTTGTCATTTCGTTTCTCCATGGAGCCATTCCCAGAAGTTATGCAGTGCAGCTCTAAAATGATTTGAAACATGTGACTATGGACCCTTGACACACCCATATCTTTAACAGTCCTCATAAACCAACCACTAGGACAAAATGCCCAATTTCATGCTTTAGTGGTAATACAGAAATGAATTGAGAGCGCATAAAAAGCCCTGACAGTGCAGTTGTAAATGAGATGCAGTTCAGCAGTGGTTAATGATAGGAGATGCTGCATTTGTCTACATTCACCTGATTCACTGAGGCAACGGTGTGGGAAATTAGCAGCACCCATAAATGCACAAAGCCTTCGGGTGCATATAAAACACCTTCATTTACAGTGTTAAGAAAATTAGTAATTTGAGTGAAAGGCGACACGTCTTTAGCTTGAGTCGGGCCTGACAGTTTGACTAACGGGGGACATAATGTTTAATCAGAACTCTTTGTGTCAGGAACTTCCTGTCTGTGCCATCTGCTCCGCTCAGGCTCCGCTCACTGTGAGGGAGTATTATCAGACCCAGTGCCTCTAAATATATGATGTAGATCCAGCAGTGACAAATAGGTATACTTTTAGGGTTGTTACTTATTATAACACTATAAACTATATTTCAATAATTCATTGGTAGTTTATATTTCCGTACTTGATGGGTAAGCCTATATTGCAGTGAAAAAAGGTTTGCATAGCTCAATATATCATGTTATAATACAATAAATGATCAACATAACAACATATCATGGTTGGTATCTCTTTTACAATAGTTAGTATTTCTGAGTCATACATGTGTCTTTACAGTGTACTTCAGAATGATTAAGTTGAAGTGAGTATAAAATGATTCAGAATAAGGTCATGTAAGGCTGACATCAGCCAGAGGAACAGTGTGTGCTGACTGAAGCACACAATGACATGTCCCTGCTCGTTGGAGTGACATCAGATATTAATATTATGAGTGAGGTAGACGTTAAGGTGGAATTACTGTGTACTGAGCAATTACATGTGACAATCAACAAGCAGTGAGGAAAGCAAACACGCATTATTAGTAGACTTTGTAGTAGTAGTATTTGTGAGAGTAACAGCGGTAGTAGAAGTGACAGAACGTGCACTGGTCTGCACTATGTAACTTTTCTGGAGGACGGCCCACTACCAGAAATAGTATTTCTTTGCCTGGAATATTCCACACTTTGACATTAAACACTACCTTGGATGTATTTGCCAGGTGTTTATTATTTCTGAAATTACACGGAGATAAATAAGTTCAGTGTCATCTCCTAAGAACAGACTCTACACCCGCTTTAAAGCTAAAACAAACAATGACATATTGAAAATAAGAACACCGTGCCACATCTACTGATGTGCCCCTCTTTTACCTCACGATATAATATGTCAGTATTTATTTTTAGTAACTTGTGGTCTAGAGGTTCATTTATAGGAAACAACAAGTCCTACCAACGAAATGATTCATCAGTTTGCAGACTTGTCACTCAACTCTTGGGATTCAACAGTATTCACTGTTTCTTTTTGTGAGTGCATTAATGCTAAGTTTAATTCAAATACCACAGTTTCAGTCTTTTCTTGAGCTTTAAGAATATGACTCTAAATTTCTTGAAAAACAGGAAGCATCTTATCACTTAACACAATCATTATAATAGTTATCTTCAGAAGTCTTCTGAGAAATTATCAGTATGGCGCTTTAAAATCTCAAACTTTGCTATTTACAGTAAATGCACCAACTGAACCAAGCTTGTGGTAGGAAATAGTAATCGGACTGGTATTGGATATCGGGCCAGATATTGTAAAAACATGATGGATCAGATAACGGCTTCCAAATATCGGTTCAGCTGACATCCTGGTTGGACATATAAACTGATGTAATAATAATATTTACTGGTCATAGTTGGAAAACATAGTGTTTGAATTTATGTTTATACAAAGCTTTTCTGTGATTATCTGAGGCATAAATAACACATTTGATTACTTTTGTCTTATTTTATATTTGTTTTAAGGAAATAAAAGCAGTTTTTAGTCACTGCACTGGTGTTGGTTGACAGTGGGCAATGGCAGATACTTAAATCCATATCAGAATGGGTATTGTAAATGAAAAAGCTGGCTCAGTGTTTTCACTTCACAAACTGCAGGTAAAATGCAGTTAAATGGGGGGTTCCTCATGTAGAGTTACTGGTCTCATGGGTGTGGGTCAGATGCTGTAAATCAGATTAACTAACGTCAACATTATAGGTGTCAGACGCAGTGCCAGCAGCTTGGCTGCATGTGGTGTTATTGTTTTGCATGAAATGGAAAGAAGCAGGTGGCAAACCCTGACTAGAAATGTTTCATGGTAAATCTTTAAATTTATATTCTATAAATATCATATTGGAATGGGTTTTACATCATAGCTACATTTTATATGATTTGAACAGTAGTGTATCAAATGCATTACTTTTAGTCTTTAGTGTTTGTGTGCTGCCAGTGTGTGACCACAGATCATTCACAAAGACTAAACGCCATGACTGTAAAGCCCATTTAGCTCTCCGGCCCAATCTAATGACTGTCATATGACATGTAAGCTGCAGCTCACAGCCTGATGCTGCATCTGACTGCTTGGTTGGATCCAATCACTGAGGTAAAAATAGTCTCCTTATAATCTACTATATGCCCTGAATGTTAAGATGCCATGGTCGTGATGCATGCAATGTTATGCCTTGATTAAAAAAGCATGAACTGGAGTAACTTTGTTGTGTAATTCTAAACAGTCAGGTCAACAGAGAGTCAGGTTGACAGTTTTAGAAATAGCTTTTTCTGTCACAGCAAAATTACATTTACTATATATATCCCAGACATGGACCACATTCTGTGCCCTTTGTAGACACATTATGCTATTATCCAAAATAACAAAAGGAATAATAGCAGACTCTGCTATTTTGGGCAGATGCTTAAATGCTGAAAGACTCAAAGTAAATTAATAACTAAAAAGACAACAATTACATTTATGTGCTTTTCCATGCTTTTCTCCATATAAAAAGGCCAAGGTGTCTAAAAGTATTTTTTTCTAGAATAAAGCACGTGAAAATATTGCTGATGAGCTGATGAATGTTCAGTGAAAACAATTGTTGAGTGAATTCTTGCCATTCTTGTAATTTGTCAGTCAGCTTTCCTTATCTTTAATTCTGTAACTCACAAAAAACATCTAAGACAAAAGACAATTAACAGTTTTTCTATGACTCCATGTTTACTCTCATCCATGAGCACCCACAGATAGAGATGAACAAGGAAAAGCCTGTGTGAGCACTGTCCATCAAAGCAGGAACTGGGCGGAGCTTGGAGGTGACCTCTGAGGGCAAGAACTTCCCAAAGCCGTTCAAAACAACAGAGAGTCTAGCAGTTGACAGCAGGACACTAACCACGTCCCCCCTGTGTCCCCCTGTCCCCTGTTTACTGTGCCACAAGATACAATAGTAAAGTCCTGGCACTGGAGAGTATGGGCTGCTATCACTGTGGCGATATGATCAGTGAGGAATGTGTGAGTGAACAGACATGTTTGTAATGTCAGCAACGGACGTTTGGGAGGGCCCTACCAACCAGCGCTTCCCCTGGCTCACCTGCAGCAGGAGCACACAGTTTACATTGTGACACACAATATACTATGAGTCACTGCACCACTGCAAATATGTATGTATAACAATACAAGTGATTCATTAGAGGATTACTCTAAGATGTTTTGTAAACGAAGAGGTGACAGCTTATACATCCTACATGCAAATATGCAAATTAGCTTTAAAGACGTTTATCTACAGAGGAAACAGACTTTTGTGATTTTAAGATATACAAGTACATACATTTCAAAGCTATGCACTGAAAACTTTTTCCGCATTTGGGGTTAATATTATGTAATAGTGAACAGAATAGTTTACATAGAAAGACTGACAGTTGTGTAATAATGTGAGTAATGGTGCTTTGACTATTTTTAAATTAATAAGAATAAATTGTTACTTTTTAATATATTTATTTTCATTTAGCATTTATTTATTTATTGATTCTTTCATTCATGTACCAAAATTGTACTAAATTTGTAATACTGTATGCAGATATGTTGCATTGTTTTGTTTTGTTTTAATGAATGAAATAAATATTATTGAACTGAATTGAATTGAATTGAATTGGATTTAACAAGGTAAAATACAAACCTGACCTGGCCAAAATATCCTCCCAGGACTCACATATATAATACAATAATAAATGCCATCAATTTATTTAACGGCTGCTTTATGATTAGACCAAAGACCGTGCATGAGCTCCTGAAAAATCATCAAATCTAAATAAACCAATAAAAGGGACATTGACAAACTGGTCCGTAAAGTTTGTCACGTGATCGTCTGTGAGCTGGAGACATTTGTCACAGTGAGGGACAGGAGGACACTGGACAAACTGCTCCCCATCATGGACGCTCCTGCTCACCCACTGCACCAGATACAGAAGAACAGAGGAGCTCATTCTCCTACAGGCTCCTACAGCAGTGAAAAATACTGCACTACATTCATACCATACTCCATACAGATGTACTTATGTAACAGATAATACTCCCTACAACTGTACAATGACTCACCCTTATGTAGTAGATAAACAAAGGAGGCTGGGTTGGTCAATTGTGTTCACACTGTTTTAAAATATGCATCACTATGTAAAGAATATTGGATAAACAAACCAAAAAATATATCCCTGCACAAGTCCCTGTATAAAGAGTGACTCAAAGAGGAGACTCATATTTGTAAAGGAATTAGAAAACATTTACCTGGACAAGTCTTGCTTGTAACCAAATATAAAGCTGTTGCCTGCTGTTTAACCATGGCTCCTGTTTTGCATATGATTTGCATACCATCTTTTACTGTGGTACTTCAGATTTTTTTTCCCTAAAGCTCCATTTGAGTTTCAACTGCATTTGTGAGTGGCACATTTACAGAAAGGTCATGAGAGACTTTTCCTGAGAAGACCAATCATTTCAAGTGTATACTGATTAACAAACACAGGCTGTGACTGGCTCAGGGAGGACTAGGGGAGCACTGTTAGAGGCTGGTTACACTGCATCATTGCGCATGCAAAAGGAACTAAGTTTCCTCTTCATGTAGGATAACTGTTACTGCAAATGCAAAACAAGCCCAACACTATTTGGATAATCGCGAAGGTGAAACCTGGAAGGCAGTTCTTCAGTTGGTAGAGTGTTGACCCACAAATCAGAAGATCAGTTGTCACTCGACCAGTCTGTCAGTGTCTGTGTATTCTGATGTATAATGAGTGACCAGCTGCTTGATATAAATGGGAATAGAGAGGTGAAATATGTGAAGAGGTGAAACATTTTTTTTTCTAATTCTTAAGGTCAATTACTATTACTACTACTATTAATACTACTAACACTACCACCAAACATGCAGTAAACAGATATTAATTAAATAGTAGCCAGTGTGTTTATTCATCTGACAGTAAATGATCCAAACCATCTCTTGAGCTTGTAAAGGTAGGATACTCCTTACCAAATAACTATTTAGAGATAAGAATGATTTACTTTCCATTTAGGATCTGGGGCAACTGCAAAGCACACCTCAGGGAGTTGTAGTATAAGCAGTGTCTGACTGTTGTCTATGGGGCATCAACAACATCAGATGACAGCAATAGTGAGTTAATGCAGTGATTGTCTGAAGCCTGACTTTAAGTGGAAGGAATTCCAGTTGAGCCGATTATGGTATCCACAGACTGTCTGCTGCGGACACGTCTCATGACACTTGTGTCTGCCTCAAAAGTGGGTCTAGTTGTTTTTAAGTTTCAGTGCCAATGGAGAAAGGCAGGGTGAGATTCTGTTCACTTTGTAGCCTGAGGAAGACCATTATGTTAGCCCCATTAGGTCTTGTGAGAGCTTTTTCTTTTGTTGTTTACACAGCGCTGTTATGAACCAAGCAAGTTTTTCCCTCGTCCTTTTTCCCTCTCCCAGCTGCTGATCCACACTGACCGCGGTGGTCTCTGTGTAAACACCAGGCGGCTTTAAGTGGAAGACAATGAGGAAATGACAGGGGGAGGACAGCATGGGGGTGGGGGCATTTGGACACATACGAGGATGGATTTCCAGATGAAACGGCGTGATGACATCATGGCAAAGTCGGCTAGTAGGAACATGGAGCAGCCTAGTAATGCAACACCATACATAAACACAGGACAGCTGTATTTATAGGAGATTGTCTCATGCTTCTATCAGCCTTCATAAATCCTATTATCTGATTTGGGCTATTCTCCTGCCCAGCACCCAGCCAGACTGAGGCTTTAGTTCATATGGTTTAGTAAAATCTACTCATGCTGTTCAGAGTTATTATTAATACAACTGTTGGCAATTGTAAGCCGGTTTTGCCATAATAAAAACCTTGACATCAACAGCTGCCCCCTGCAGATAACTGTGCTTAACAACGTGTGTGTACCCAGGAGTTGTTTAGGCAAAATCATTGACAGTTGTGAAGTATTTGCAACACACCCATACTGTCACAGAAGCTAAGTGGGTGGCCCTCATAAAAGTCACAAACAATTACGCAAGATTTGAATAACTATAACAACAGCCAATGGATGTCCATCTGGCACTGAAGGATGCACCTGCTTTGACACAACTTCACTTCTTCAGTCTCCAACAGTGAAAGTTGCTAACATAAGAAATAGGATGCAGAGTGACTCAAAGCACTTACATATCTCCTGAGTTTCTTCTCGGGTGGTGACTTTCGAAGCCAGCCCTGGAAGATGATCTCTCCTCCGCTCATAATTGCCAGTGTTCCTCGGTGCTCTCATATACTGCTGTGCTTCGCTAATACATTGCGACTCCACTCCAGGAGTGATCGTTCAGCGACTTATCGGCATCTCTCTGGTCCGGCAGCAGTGCATTCCCCCCATTTGATAGAAACGGAGAAGGGCAGCGGTACTCGGAGAAGTGGGGATCCAGGCGGTGCAGTGCGCAACAAGCCGCGCGATTCCAGTACAGCGGTGGATACGCTGGAAGTCACGTCTTTTTACGCACGGGCAGCTGGCAACGACCCGCGGAGGAACTCAACTGATGCGGGGCGAGGAAGTAGCATAGGGTGTCTGCAGTTTGTTTTCCCAACTCTTACCACGCCCACCAAGCGCAGAGGGATGGACTGCACCGGGCCAAATGATGGGAGAATAAGTTACCAATAACCCTTTTACATGCACGCCAAAGCATGGGTGCTTCAAGATGTGGGCCTAAATTGTATTTGCATTGGATCATTTAAGAACAGACATAAATGGGGTAGACTGTGGCTATTTTACGGTTTATAGAAATGCAGGTTACATGGATCTACATTCGAGCAACTGGCCCTTCTTACTGAAATAAGCTACCCATAAATCAGGGTTTATTATCAACAGCCAACCAGGCGGCAAACTTAGTTATTAGCAATGAAATTGGCGTTATTTGAGATTAGCCTGCAATAACAGCCTAAGAGACTACACCGCCTGGTGGAAATTTGCAGTACTGTTGTACCAATTGTGCTGAATCAGAACAAATAGATTCTGTAGCCTACATTGTACTATTACATTAATAACACTTTTATCACCATTCAATAAAAGAAATAAAAATACATTTATTCAAGAGTTACAGAAGACAAGAATGTGAAAATCTAGGGAAAGGAATCACATCTTTGATGTTGTCAATTCCCAGGATGCATTGCAGATATCGTTCAAACCCCATTCCAAAGCCACCATGAGGAACAGAGCCAAAACGTCTTAAATCAAGATACCTGTTCAGAAAACCAGAGAATCATTATACTTTGTGTGTACATGTACATGTGTAGTGTTGCTATAAAGTGAAAATATAAGCATTGCATTTTATTTACCAGCTGTAAGTATCCTCCAATCCAGCTCTAAAATGCAAAGATTGGAAAAATAGAAATATTATATTATTTGATATTACCATATAACATATAAAAATGGTATTATTAAAAAGGCAAAGTCAGTGGTTTAGTGTTATATATAAAGTAGGTAACACATGTTTCATTACTGGGACATATTTTGAATGATGATTTAGTGTGCTTTAGTGTTGAGAAGTACTACAGTAGGTTATTTCTTATTAATCATGCAACTCAGATAGAGCCTTACGCCTCCAGCCGTGCTGTGAGCAGATCAAGCCTCTCCTCTCGGAGGGAGCCACCGCAGAGCTCCCCAACTCCTGGCACCAGTAGATCCACTGCAGCTGCCTGCTCACAACATGTAGTCAAAACCACATTTCTATGCAAATGAACTGGACTACTGGCTGCACAAACTAGGAAATAAATAATTCACTCTGTAAATTTAACTCTGGCTTACTGTATGCTGAGGATGATCCTGATTGTCTCTTGCATAAAATGGCTTTAGGTCATAGGGATAATCAGTGACAAAGATGGGTAGGTTGCCACAATGTTTTACCAGGTACTTCTCATGCTCAGTTTGAAGGTCGCAGCCCCACTGTAAAAAAAAACACACACAGGTGACTGAAACATTTACGGTTACAAATATATAAAAATATACCTCAATGAAACTTACATCTGTTGGGAATACAAAATCCTCTGAGCTGCGCTGTAAAATGTCTATAGCATCACTATACGAAATACTATAAAAAAATATACAAAATTAATTTGTATCTTGTATGTATTTAGAATGATCAATGTTGTGATTTTATACTTGCATTGTAAACTTCCTGTTAAGCATAGCCTCTACAGTTCCCTTTAGAAGAAATGTGACAAATGAATAGTAGTATCAAATACAGAAGTGAACAAGTATGACATGGTTAAATAAGTATCCTTGAGGTCTCACCCTGTGTCCTGGAGTCACATGTTTGTAAAATAAATCCACATCTTCTGCACACTGAGCCCAGACCTGCTCTGTGGCTGATCTGAACATGTCCTCCATGACCTAAACCAGGGACAGTTTAATGATTAAAGCTCCACTGTAACTGTGCACTGGGGCTGCTAAGTCACATAACCGGAGAGTTGAGGCTAACACAACACTACTAAAGATTATGCGAATTATAATAGTATGATATGATATAATATGATATAATATAATATATTGCAAACGTTTCTTTTTCACTTTAAAAGTACAAAAACAATCATAAGATGCATAAGATGCGTGCTTTTATCTAACGTTATGCACTGACTTTGAAATTTTGCCTTGCATTATGTCGACATACAATTATAGTTATGTGTTGGGAAGAGTATTGAGTACTGACACACTGTAACATTGTTTTGAATTATGTGTGAAATAAACCTTGATTAAAAAACTGAATACATTAAAATAATGGATCATGTACCTTAGTCAGATCCTCAACAGACTGTGTAAATGAGATCTCAGCCTCCACCATGTAAAACTCAGCCAAGTGACGTCTGCTCTGGGAGTTTTCAGCACGAAATGTCGGGCCAAAAGTGTAAACTCTAGAAAATGCTCTAGAGAAACAGAAAGGTGTAATAACACAGCATGTTTTCTTCAAAAAGTAACATCTGATACAAAGGAGCTTAATTTTTACCCTGACATAACTTCCAAGTGAAGCTGACCAGACACAGTGAGATAGGCTGGCACAGAGAAGAAATTGTGATCTTCTGAATCCTGTGAACATGTTGCCTGCAAATTAACAATTCAAAATGCATTTAATTTAGTTGTTAAGTAGAGTACGTTCATTATATTACATTTAAAAGAATCAAATCAGCAGCCGCTCTTGATCTATTGGGAAAAGAGACAGGAGACATGTATGGATATAAATGAAAGCAGCGTTTAATTACTCACTTCAACTTGGAAGAGCTCCCCAGCTCCTTCACAGTCATTAGATGTGATCACTGGAGTGTGGATCTGTACAAAACCATGTTCCTGAAAGCGAAAGTTATACATAGTCAAGCAATTCAATATTTTTGACATGGAGCTGTGATCCTCACCTTGAAATAAGAGTGAATAGCTGCAGTAGCTTCACTTCGTATTCGCAATAAGGAGCTAAAGGAATTAGTTCTACACCGCAGATGTGGAAACTGGCGAACATACTCTGCACTATGTCGCTTTTTGATTTTGAAGGGAAACTCCTGAAATAAATAGCATTAATGTTTTAAGATAATATTTTGTAGATTTTGTTTGATAATCAATTGCATTTTGTGTTCTTTACCACAGAATTACACTCTCCAACAATCTGAATGTCTTCAGCTTCTACCTCAAAAGGTTGTTTTGGGAGAGGACTTTTCTTTAGGGCTCCCTTGACTTTAACAGCACTGCCTAAAGTCAGCAGCCTAATAGAGAAAGTACATTATTGGTCAACACTGTATTGCAGGTGAATGGTGAGACGTAATGCAGGTTTTCTTACGGGTTGTTTAGATTAGGTGAGGCAATTATCTGCAGAGATTGCAATGAGCTCCCATCATTCACATGAAAAAAGAGGTTTTCTTTCTGAGATCTGACTGAGCGGACCCACCCCTACGAACAAGATACACAACAAAATAAACTCTAGATCTATAGTTACAGATTAGGAAGGCCAAACAATTGCACAGATAAAACCAAGACATCCAATGCCACCAGCTGGAATGTAGACTAAGATGTGGAACCAGTGGGTTACTAAAACTTAAAAATTGCAACGTAGGTTGTCAAACTCAAAGAAAATAGCAAGAGTGCAAAGTTAATTTACCTGGATAGTAACATAATCTCCAAGTCCTACACCGGATAATGCTTCAGATACTTGTACTTTTGTTGGCGTCTTCCCACAATAATGCCGTATTTCAGAAAGCCCTGGGGAAAGAGAACAACGATATCCAACAGAAAGCGTTTTAATTCCAGCACGAAACATACTGAAGAAGATACCGTCTGCTACAATAAACTACATGGATAAAAAGGGGCATATTAGGTCAAAATCACGAGTATTTCATTGCTTTATGCGAGTCCTGACATTCACGTTGGCTGTCACTTGGCTGACAGCAACACTTCCTGTTTGAGTCTATCACGATTGGCTAATGTTGATCATGTGACAAAAAATTTACCAAATCAGGTTCGAGATGCTTCTGGGAGTTGTAGTTTTAAGCAGTAAACATTTTAATCAAAGACTACAAAATTGTACTATTATTATTATTATTATTATTATTATTATTATTATTATTATTATTATTATTATTATTATTATTATTATTATTTGATATATTCTACATTTTTACTAATTACGAAAATGCATTTAAATTATCAATTACGTTTTATCCTATATATTAACTGTTTATTATTCTAGTTCACCAAATGTGTGCGTGTACTATGTTAGTCCTTCGTAATAGCAATGGAATACTATTCACCACTAAAATAGATTAAAACTGCAGCCTCCAACAAGGTCAAGATTAAGCAATAAAAATATGGCCATGTTATCCTATATTTTAAACAAAACTACTAACACCTGGGGTAACTCTATTGTGAGAAACAAGGACTTGGAAATCCTCTTCAGTCTTTGTATGTGTGTGTATGTCCAGTCAGTGCCGGGTCCATTTGTGCGTAAACCTCGTTAATTCAAAGCCCGCGACAACACCGGGTTTATTCCCACGATTTGCTGCTCGAGTAAATCAGATCAGGCCGGCGATGTAATAAGATGCCATCGACAATTACTCACCTGGTCTCGCCTGTCAGCTCTGGAGCCCCTGGCCCGTTTCTGGCAGCAAACACGGCGCTTAAGTCTGCACCTACGGCGGCTTATGACACGCGATCATTAGGCCTGGCGTGATGCATTTGAAAAGGCAGCGGGGTCATTGATATTAATTATCTCCAGGCTCCTGCATTGAGACATTCTGCACATGCACTTACTTTAATGATGTGGACTACCAGCATTTGCCGTGCGTAAAACACACCATTGTCACAAACCTCCTGCTCTATTTTCCTCCTGCTCTATTTTAAATACAGAGACTAACTCGACTTGTGATTTTTGATGTTAGTCCTCCGATAATACCTCAGTTCTCCACAGGGTAGTGCTGTTGCTCCATGACATCTAGCTCTGCTTTTAGCAAATTCCCACCTACTGAAAGCCAGATTTATTCATTTACCTCTAGAGTTGCTTGCGATATATTATTCATTTGCAGCTCCAAGGTCTACTGAAATGGAAACAAGCTGGGATTGTTGTGTTCTTTCTGCAGTTCTATCAAGAATAATGCAAAGAACCTGCTGCCTCTCATTGGCACCACATAGTTCAGAGCTAAATGCATGACCAGTGAATAACTAAACGTCTTCTTCACTCTGTTGAAATAACACCACAAATGTTTAACGTCTTATAGCCCTCTGAAGAGACAAATGCATATATTTTCTTCCTTATTAGGGAAAACATTATGACCACTCGTTGCATTTTCCATGCCGGTCTTTTGTCACTCCAGTGAAATGAGCTCCAGATGCACCAAACTTGCCCATTTTACTAATCAATTAAACAAACTATTTATACATCACAAAATCTTAGTGACGTTGTGAAGATCTGTGCTACCTTTGACATCAGTGTATAATATGGAAAGACAATGTGATGTGTGTTTTATCAAATAGTTAGAGATATATAGAGGGATTCATGTTGCCTTCAGAGACACCCCATAAAGCTTTTACAGGTGCAGAAGATGTTGACAGTGCCCTAACAACCTTATTTGGACTTGTCAAAATCAATACTTGATTAGTCAGCAAAACAAAGGATTTGGCTGTAAAAGCCAGGGTCTCCAGAGGATCAGTGAGCTTGGAGGGTTGCCTACTGATGACTACAGCACCTTATCGACAGCAGCTCTGCCCCTATCACCAAGACCTCCTCCAAATATTCTGCATTCTCAAATGGAAAGGGGCATCGATTTTATGTAACATGGCTCGTTAAGTGCTGATTAGACCATTATAGTGATGTGATTTCAGGGAATGAAGTTTGGTGACAAGCAGCCAAACACAAATCAGAAGAAACTAACAAACCAGAGAGAGAAGGATTTGGGCTATTGCACCTCACCTGCACCTTACATGAGCAGTGCCTCTGTGTCAGCGTGGGCCTAATAAAAGCAACACTCTCTGCAACTCAAGCAGGCTACTTTGAAATGTATTTAGAGTTTCGCTGTACAAACATGTTGAATTCAAAAGATGTCATTTAAGATGTTACCTCTGA
The DNA here is from genome assembly GCA_000787155.1 of Scartelaos histophorus. NCBI lineage: Eukaryota > Metazoa > Chordata > Actinopteri > Gobiiformes > Gobiidae > Scartelaos > Scartelaos histophorus. The sequence goes on along the minus strand of KN496707.1, from coordinate 7,370 downwards.
TTCATAAAGCATTTCCAGGGTTTTACTTCGCCCTGGTCTGATGGGCAAATGTAATGCAATTTAAATGCCCTATATTACACAATTTACTCTTGTGAGCTGTGGGGGATGTTATAATGTTGTTACCTCCTCAAAAACCTGGAGTTGCGTTTTATTTCATTAACACGTGTCTTTAGTCTGTCCACATCTCCAAAGCTAAAAATGCTCTGTTCCACCTTGTGATCTTACAAAGCTGTAGTTTTAAAGATAACAGCTATTACCTTTAGTTCAGTAGAGATGAGCAATTCCAAGCTCAAATTATTCAAATGATTATACTGAAGGTGGATAGAGTTTAAAAACAAAGTTGAGGACTTCCTGTATTACCACATGACATCACAAGGTGGAACAGAGTGTTTTCTATTTGAGTGAATAAGGCTTAGTCTAAATATGCAGCGTTTGTGTGAATGTGGGAATGAAACAAAACACAACAGCAGCCATGTTTTGATGAGGAAACAGCATTATAACATAGATCAGAAAATAGTGTAACAAAGACCCTTTAAACTTAAGCACACTGTGATTTGCATATATTTTAGTGCATATACACCCTAATTATTATGCAAGTTATATTTATGATTTATGCATTAACTGAGAAGAATCAAACATGAAGCTACCAGGAACCCTTTATCCTCCAGCGTTGTCATTTTCCAGAAGTGCAGCCTACCTGGAGTGCCCAGAAGTACAAGGTGTTAAGAGACATGGCCAAGGTGAGGAAGGCTGAAACCCGACCACCACTGAACAAGAAATATAAGTTGAAACATCAAGTATGGGCAAGGACACATCTGAAGACAATTTTTTTTCAAATCTGTCTTCAAATGTTTCTGACTGACTGATGCGATGACTTCAAGGTGGAGGAGGGGTTTACTATTCTGACAGATAATACTATTCTGACAGATCATTTTTCATTAGCTGCATAATAATTCTGCACATTAGTAGTTGCCCAATAAATGTGCATACAATAGATTTTTTTCTATGAAAGCCAAAACCTCACTTTTGTTTTCTTAAATATTCAGGTTTGAGGTTTATTAATGTTTTGGATTGACCCAGAGCACTGTAGTTGTTCAATTATAAAATGAATCTTCATAAATACAACTTGTCTAATAATTATGCCCACAGTGTAAAGAGAACAACTATAACTACAACTGCCCCTATGTTTCAGCATAGACCTAATAATAATTGTAATGTCTCCACTCAATACACCCTTTCGCCAATTATTATCTTTTTCCAGTGCAAACCAAAAACTTTGCCTGAAATATTGCTCAAAGCCTTGTCAGTTTCAAGGCTTAAAATGTTGAAAAAAAAACAAACCTACCTGAGTCTTTTCCTCAGCATTATTACTTTATGTAAGCCTTCCCTGTAGTTATTAAAAAGCATTTGCATCATTGAAGTTGCTAGATCTAATTCTGCGGGCAGACTTGATGAGTTGCCATGGAGCTGAGCGCTGTCTCTGGTTCATGCTATATCACACGAGGAAAGGTTGGTGGGAAAAAAGGTAAATCACTGATTGCACCATTGTTCACGCTGCTCTTGGTCACATACTGTACCAATAAGCAGAATGAGGGGGCGAAAATTGGGACTTTTTGCACCTATAGAAGGAGACATTTTATTTACTGGCTTGTGATAGAGCTTTGCACAAAAAAGTCACACCATTTTTCAAAAAGAATGTTAAAGGTGCAACTGTGCAACTTGGAAGGTGGAGGGTCCATAGAGCTATTTGTCAGCATGAAGTGGTTATTGCTTTGCCTACAGTGTTCCATGATATAGCTTTAAATTTACGTATCACCATGGAGACAAGTAGGTGGCAGCACAATAAAAACACCAGAAATTGAATCAATAATAGAAAAAGCAATAACATCCCCATGAGACCAGCATGTTTGCCTTTAATGGTCAGAAAAATGCACTAGAATCTTTATTATCAAACATATAATTTTATATTTAGTGGAAATAAAAAAGCAAAATACATTCAGTTTTAGTAGCAACTGTTTACATTTTAATTTATCTTGTATTTATATATGCATTTATTCCAAAAAGCTGATAAATATTCAATTATTACATAAGACAGTGAGGTTGTCTAATGAATTTGTGTGGTCTGGAGCTTGAACATTAACACAACACAAGATTAGCAGTAGAAATGAATAAGACAAGGAACAAGCAGCTTACATAGCCGTAGCAGTAGCAGCAGTACAACACAGAACACAGCGCCCCAGGTCAGGGATTATGGAAAGCTACAGACATGGTTCTCTCCGCAAACTCAAATTGAACATGCCGCACATTTGGTCCAGTTTTATGCCTAAAATGACAATGAAAGGAAATTCCCATGGCTGAGTGCACCGCATTTACTGGTGGAGGTTCAACTTGAAAAATGTCACAGCGGTTTATCTCCTCCTCTTGTTTCTGTGGAAGGAGAGACACAGACTCTCCTGAGAATGCCAAGAATAGATTAGAACGAATGGCAGAGCTCGGTGCTAATATCAAAGCATTGTACTGCCTCCCACACCAATCATTTTAAACACCGCTCTAACCACCTGTCCATGCAGCTGCCACAAATACATCGGTGCTGTTTTGGAATTGTTCTAAAATCAGGCGCTTTGAGTTAAAGATAAAAATCGCCATTTAGTTACGAGTTGTTTCAACCTAAATCCATTTTCATCTCAGTAATGTTTATGTTAATTGCAAGATAGGCTCAAAATATTCACTTCACCATGAGGGGGCAGTAGAGGAACAATTTGGAGTGTTTGGAATTATGGTGCTAAAACTGACAAAAACAAAAACTGAACAATGCTTTTTGTTTTTTTGTTATTTTTTCCTACTTTTTTTTCTTTTTTTCCTATTTTTTTTCCTATTTTTCTATTTTTTTTTCTACTTTTTTCCCTATTTTTTCTTCTTTTTTTTTTTTTTTTTTTCTACTTTTTTCTACTGTGTATTATCCTCTGGAGGTCCAGGAAGTGCTCCTTTTGAAATGTTTTAATGTTTCTTTTTAATTTTATTATATTTATGATTTCATTTAAAGATTTTAAAAACATGCATAGTTTCTGTGAGCTTATCTTCTCAAGCCCGACTCCTACTGGGCCCTGGTGAAGACCCTCGGCAAAAAAGTACTGCTTGTTTCCATGGAGATGTTCCTTTAACTATAATATTTCACAGTATTAATCTCCAAGGAGAATGTCTCGAAGTATGGTTTTAACTTTCTATTTCCGTGGAAAGAATTAGCCAAAATACTGCATTTTACAGCTCCTAAAACAATGAAAACCTCAAATGGGCAAGATCTATCCAGAGGGAAGAATTTTACAGATCAAAACATGTGCTCTGAGTAATTCCCTCCAATCCTCTGTCATGTCATATATTTTCAGTACCAGATTTGTTTTAATTTTATGATGCACAACATTTTACTATTCTTCCCTTCCAGACCATATGCCCACACCAATTGTCTGCATTGCTTTGTCCTAATAAATGTATCTTACTCACTAACCAGAACAGACAACTTGCTAATTCCCCCAAACAAAAAGAAAATTACTTTTGCTAGTGCTATCAAATATTGTACAAGCGTGCATCATAATTGTAGATATTAGCTATAATTATTGGTTTTATTGATTCTTTTGAAGGGTTTGGTTGGTGTTACAGGCATCAACATTTGAAATAAAAAGCGTATTAGCATTGAGAGCAGTTCTTGGCTGTTGCTGTGCGGGCTCTGTCATTACTCCGTCCTTCCCACTGATTTATTTCATTTATGTGGTGTGTTTGGGCGGCACTGGTCGAT
>KN496706.1:15872-28760 GCA_000787155.1 Scartelaos histophorus | reverse complement strand
GTCATGTGGAAAATGTTTTAAAAATCAAGATGAGGGATTACATTGACTAGCTCAGATTATTCAAATTAAAACATTAATAATAAAGATCATTTAGACTCAAGTGATTCTGCTTTTTCTAAATATGTAAAAATTAAGTCATTTGAGCTAATGAACGTTCAACTTTTTGCAGTGTGCATGGTTATATTGTAACATAATGAGATGTGCTGTTTGGTTAGGGCTGTTGAATTGCTTTATAATGAGGTTTAATGTGCAATAAAAGACTTGTATTAAGAAAATAAAATGGTTTATAGCTTGTAAACAGAGGCATAAAGGCACAGATGGGTGTGGAGCTGGCAAGGCTCAGACTGACCAATGAGGGAATAAATTAGGTCCACTTTTCTGACTGTTGATGTGGTGATTTTTTTTCATGGGAATTTCAGACTCCATGGAAATATATATTACTCCAAATGGTACAGAGAGACCACAGCAGAAATACAGTGACTGAGGCCAATGGAAGCAGAAGGCGTAGACAGTACTGTAGTATTTATACGCACTTTGTACTTCTTCCATAGTCTGCTCCAAAAGGAAGGGCATCCAGCAAAAATATATAATAACATAATCAGACAGTGATATTAATCTCTCCCCAGTAATTGATGCTTTGCGTTGACATCATGCTGAAATGTTGTACATGTATGTGTATGGTGGAATGTTCAGCAGTTACCATGGTGACACAATTACACTGTCAGAAAGTTTTAAGATGTTCTGAAAACTCAAGAAAAAATATTAAATGGACATTTCCAGGGGTTCAGTGCAAGTGTGCATGGATATATTTAGGTTTTATTTTAATTTTCAGTTCTTTATGGTCTGACTGTGTTAAAATACAACACAGAATAAAGTCACATATTTTAGTTTCAAATATGTTTTTAAACCCCATATACCTTTTTCTAGAATCATTTTGATAATTTCAGCTCTGAATTGAAATCACTACTAAACAATATCTAAAAGGGAGCTGTTAACTTCATGACATCTGTATTAACCCGGACAGAAACCTTCGAGGTCGAAAAAGAACAGAGGAGAGCAGAGCCCGTTTTCAGTGCAGACGGAAAAGTGGATTTATTCCACAAACCAAGTGAAAAATATGTACAAAAGTACGAAAATGTTAAAAACAGGCGCGATAGCAACCTGCACCTACACACAGCCAACTCTCCCAGCACAGGTGAAGCTGGCTCCTTTTATTGGCCACCTCCTTTAATTGCTGAAGCTTATTTCCACAAGAGGTAAGCATAAAGGATTTAATTTCAATATTTAAAAGGTTAACTATCAAAACAGTGCTCAAATATTCAATTCATTCTAAATACAAAAATATATATCTTTATTAAATTAGCTGTATTTTATTAATCATGAAAAATTTGCTGAATTGAATTGAACAAAATGGTTACTTGCCCAGAAACTTCTTAAGGTGCTCCGACTGCCCGGGGACTCTTTTGGCGGGAACACCTGGGCAGACACCAAACGTACAACCAATTTTACACAATTACTTTAATTAAATGCAGGTATCCTTATTTACTTATTTCATTTTCTTTTACAGGTCACTGAACCACATTTTTAATCAATCATTCAATAAACATTTTGCCTCTGTTTGCTAACATTATGCTAACATGTCCAAATGCTAACATGTTAGCATGAGAAATAAGCTAAAAATAAAGGGATATGGTGTGAATTAAATAAAACACAGCTCCATGTATGTTTTTGAGGAGTAACAACATGTCAACCCGGCTTAAAGCTCACTTTCCATAATATAAACCCCAAGTCAAAATGCAGCCAAATTTTGTTTACTCTGGATTAGCAAACAACATTTTTGGATTAAAGAGAAGTGTTTTTTGATGAATTCAAATGTATCAATGAATGAGTGAGTGCAGCTTCACAGAAACCCAAATATTTCCTCATAGGCGGTTCTTAGTGTAAAAGAAAGATGGCTTCAGATCGTCTGTTTTCATTGTATTGTGTTTTTGACATAACCAGCTCCCTCTTCGTCATCCCGGCGTATTTCTGTCGCACTCTTTAAATGCCTCCTCATCATCTGTGGCTAATCCGCGTCTGTGCAAAAATAAATTATCATTATTGATGCGTTGTTCTTTAAGTAACATGCAGTGGTGCTTGTGTGCTTGTGTGTTATGTGATTACTGTTTTCTTACAGTAAATGGGCTGTAACAGATTTGGTTTCCCGACAGCCGGCAGCAGACGGATGCCTCGCTGCCAAACTCGGCTTCTTTGTGTAAACAGCAAAAACAGAAATGTCATTAAAGGATTGATTTACACAAATACAGATCAGCCACGGGAATAAAGCAAATATCCCATCTACTGCTCCAACAGACAAATGCGGCGACAGTGTAAAGAAGTGGACTGAGGGAGCGTCACCCATCGCACTTAAGTTAGGCTGTCATGCCACTGTTAACAATAACTAGCATGATAACAGCACACTACCATTACTTCCTGGTTTGCAGATGATAAAAACGCTTAATAATTAGTTGCAGACAGCACACAGCTTTCTTATTTTACGTGTTTTTACATCTTTACGTTTATTTTACATCTGTACCCTAAACCGTATAAAGAAATGGACGAAGTGAATGTGATGTCACCTTTAGCATTTGGATCCAGTCAAATGAAGCTCAGTGAGGCTGGCTAATATGGGGTGAATCTGGAGTCAACTTTTATTTTACAAAGTAGTGAAATAAAAACAGCAGGATCATGTAGAGTGGGTTAATACAAGAGTTTAAGGCCAAAATGACAAGGCTCACTGCAGCAGTTACAAAGAGAAGTGACAGTTTTTAAATATAAAGTCAATTTGAAGCAGGATTGATGGAGCTGGAGGCGGGCCCATGCTCACCTTCCTACTGTTAGCTATGACCATTTATATATACAGGGTACGGTCAAATCTGGGGTGTCTGTCCTTGGGGTTTGCCAAGTCAGAGGTGAACCATGTTATTGATTCAAGAATTAGTGGAAATAATGATTATATTATTGTTTAAATCAGTCATCAGTTACTCCATGAATCTTACGGCTCAAATTCCTAACTTTTTTATAAATATATTGGTCGTATGTTGTAAGTATAATGTCCCACAACATGGAATTAAACTTGTACAGTTGACATTTATTTCATTATGGGTGGTTTTATTGCTCAAGAATACTTAGACAGGGTCGCCACTCCATGGATCTGACCTGTATCTTAGCCAGGTGGATCTATCTGCTTGTCTGTCTGAATATAGATACATTTAATATCATATTGTTGAACCTTACAGGTAAAGTAATACCATCTAATGGAGGACTACCATTTTTCATTCATTTTTGCACAAATTAATTTTATCTTTAAATTCTTATATTATGCATAGTTAAGTCTTGTAAGATTTAAGTCATGTTAAAATGTTGTTACCTCCTCAAAAACATAGCTGGGGTTGAGTTTGTCAATTTATTAATTCTAGTGAAGGTGTATGAAATTTAAAAAGGCGGTGGAGCACTTCCTGCATTCTCACATGACAGTGCAGGAAGTGCATTGATGAGAAAACATTACAACATACGTCAGAAAATAAGGTAATATGGGCCCTTTAACAAACCCATCTGTCTTGCACATGTCTTATAGTCTATTGGTATATGTGTTAATTCTTATATGTTCTTTCTATACAGACTTCTGACACGTCATCTTGTAATGGGTTTGTAATTTATAATTCAGATAACTCAATGAGTCCATTCACATCTTCTGGTTTGAGCCCAGATTTTTCAGTACCTTGGTCTTCCTCTTCTACAGGGTAGTTTTTCCATTTCTTACTATTTTTTGTATAGCAGAATAACTAAACTTTACCGTTTTGAACTGTATTAAATAGTATCTTTCTTCTCCAGCTTGTTCCAGTAGTGGTAGCAGGTACTTTAACCCTGTGTCTCTGTGTACACGGCTCTGCTGTGGAGGAGGAGGAGCAGGCGTGTGCGTGCATTTAAATGTGGGATTTTGTTGTCAAAGTAGCAGGATTCAGGATTAGTTTAGGATCTGACGGAGACAAGGGGGAGGCAGCCTGATGACTTTAGCCACATAAAGAGATGACTGGGCAAATATAGCTAGACGCACACATCAATAACCCCAACCAGGGCATTATAGCAGCTAGAAAACCACCCAGCATACATCTGAACATACAGCCTGGGAGATTTCCTTTTGTTTATGCATGACTGGAGCGAAGGAAATTAATATCAGTGAATTGAATCCGCACATCCTATGGTAGATCTTTAAGCTTCCCTGTGCAGCCAGAGTGCACACATACGTTGGCACACACATTGAGAGACAGACAGCTAAAATAAGCCCTGTTTCGGAGGCTGCACTGCTGGGGATCCTGCTGGGTGCTTTTAATGGGGAAAATTAGCCAAGCAGAAAGGTGGATCCTGTTTGTTATGCTCCACTGTGCCCTATAGTCAGACTGTTGTCCGCTGTGTGTGTGTGTGTGTGAGTGTGGGGGTGTGTGTGCTTGGGTGTGTGTGTGGGTGTGTGTGTGTGTGTGTGTGTGTGGATGCACTCTCCACTGACATGGTTGGACCTCACCAGCTGCTGCCACTGCTGCATGTCCGCAAGAAAGAAATCAAAACAGGGGAAAGGTGTTGTACAGAAGATGTGCACAATAGGAACTGTGAGTTAAGACTGGTCCATTGGCAGATTTGGACAGTGTCCTGAGGAATAGTGTTAACAGGGAATAGTCTTTGTAAATAACACAGCTACGCCTGTAGAAAAGCATGGGCTTAAAAGACAAATAGGCTAATATTTGTTACTAGGAGAACCAGTAAATGTGGATTAAAGTTCAAAGACAGATCTACATCTATTTAACATTATCCTCTTATCCTCTACTCTCTAACTAATGTCTTGTCCTCTGTCATGACAAAACTTTACCTAATTTTACCCCATACATTCACTCTCTCTTTAACCTTGAAGCAAGACGGATCCTTGTGATATTTGTGAGTTCTCAAACTCATGAGAATCGGTCCTGGCATGTTCCCACTGTAAGACCAGACAGGCCAGTGGACCAATCACAGAGCAGCACAGAGGTTTGTGTGGAAGTCAAAGGTTTAATGCCTAAAAGAGCCAAAACAAACATGGCAATACAGATATCTGCTCCATCGACCCCTCCGACCACCACCATCACTCACGCATGCACCACTTTCATACGAGGCAATGTGGGTGAAGTGCCTTGCCTAAGGACACAATGACAGTTATTGCCACTGGCGCCTCCCTGTAGCACCTGTACTTCCCAGTGTCTCCCATCCAAGTACTAACCAGGCCCAGCCCTGCTTAGCTTCTGAGATCTGATGAGATCAGACTCTGCCAAGCCGGTATGGCCACAAACACAAGAGTTCAGAGTGACACATGTATAAATCTGACATGAGCCAGGTTGCTCTTCTTCCTCTCGATGACACATTTCTACAGGGACAATAAAGTGTACCTTCACCTGAACCTCTGTGCCTCCTCTGTACAAACATCTTAATCTGCAAGTCTCATCTCCAAACATCTGAAATGAACTGTCTGTGTCAATCCAAATAATGTGTCTACATGTTTGTCCCTAGTTGTTTCCTCAGCACTAACTGTCAGCCAAATATCTGCTGTTATTTGTTCATGAAATCTTCTTGTACCAGAGACTTATTTGATTTGTTTGTGCCATATGAGACATTTTAGACTCTAAGAAGGTCCGGCTTTGCTCTTGGACCTGTGCCCACAGTCACAACTAAACAGTGCTTCACTTTTATTCAGCTAAAATCTGGAACAGTGAAAATGTGAGGCTGGTCTAATCTCACAACGTTGAAATCCAGGTTTAATTTTTTTTTCTCTTTTCGGCTACACATTTGAAAGCATAATTCTTTTCCTTAATATACTGATTGTTGATTATATTTGATCAATTTTGCTTGATTTTATTTGAACATTAGTTTGTCCATTTTTTTATGGAGAGGTGGATTAAGTGTCTTGCCCAAGGACACAATGACAGCATTGTAGAGTTGTACCACCAACCTGAGGGTCAGTGGCTCTGACCACTATACCAAAATGGTCTTTATGTCAAGAATGAATATGAATGAATGTGGATGACAAATAAACTTTCCATGTCTCAGTTGAAACATTTTGGTTTTGTAAACATTTTTGTACAATGACAAATCCTACATTATGTTTTGAAAGAACGATATTTTCACCAATGTCAACATTTGAATGACAACAAAAGCAGCAACGCATTCTCTATCACATATTTAGACAAGATACACACACATTCTGAACACTATAAAGAAGTGCACAGTGAAATGTTCCACCATATGCCAGCTCAAATTAGGGATTTGTTCTGTTTCAATCCTTCAGTGTCATTGTCAATGTCATTATCTCACTGTCTCTCCTCAACCAAGAGTGCTCTCTCTCACCCACCCACCAACTACACGCCAGACACCGAAAATATACCCCAAACGCACGGGTGCTGAGGCATGATATGGGTGCAGGATGGAGGGTGAATGACAGGGTGGGAGATGGAGGCGAAAGGGTGCTATAGAGGAGGATGTGGAGGGCGGGGGGGTCCTTCTTTGTTCTGGGTGGGCTCAATGACACCCTCTTTCACCAGAGAGACATGGCAGGATTTAGTCACTGGTACCAAGAGCTGGGACTATACTGAGGAGGAGTAAGAGATAGTGGTGGAGTAGAGTGTGAGGAGGGTGGGGGAGACTAGTGTGCGGCATAGACTTATGAATGGCTGTTGTAGCAGAGTGCAGTACAAATAAGATAAGGAGGGTGCCTAGAGTGAGATTTGATAGATACCTTTAAATTTATCCTCTGCATTTGACACATCCTCTTCAGAGACAATATAATATGATATGTATTATAGAGTCTGAAATATCCCACTTTATGGCATAAAACATCTGTCTCGTAAAACACCTTGAAAACATGCATTTTGCTTACTGTAAGTGGCCTATATATACTCAGATTGATATTTGATACTTTGGTACTCTGCATTTGACTTCACAGTGACCTTTGTATTTCAGTCAAAGGTCTCAAAAGGAGGATTGGTCAGGAAGGGTCAGGAGATCTGTGTTAGGCCAGTTTGAGGAGAGGAAGAGCCAAAAGTTTCCTCCTCTGTGTCCTACAGCATCACAACAGTGTTTAGGCAGAGCCAGGTGAGCACAACAGGAAAGGACTTGTTCGAACTCCACTCCGGTGTTTCGGTCTGTGAGGAAATGATTAATTTCCTCTAAATATATCTCCTCTGGAAGGTCTTGGAGTATTTCTTCTGCCACATTTGCTGCCACATATGGTGTAAAAGGCCTGTAGCATCTCAAAGGTTCAGAGCTAGCTCCTTAGTTAGTTCCTTTTGCAGTCTCCATGGGAAAAGCAAACAGTTCATTTCATACAATCCAACAGTCCCTTACTCGTGTCCTTTGAACTGCACATGCTGCAATAATATCTCTAGACAAGTATATGGCATAAATCTATCAGAAAAGTTATGCACTGTGCCTTAAAGCACATTTTTTAGGTGGAAGAAACTGAGAGAACAAGCAAACTCTGCACAGAAAAAACATGGGTGACCTAGGAATCAAACCTGGAACCTTTTTGCCCTTAAATATAAGTGCTAGCCACTCAGCCACCATCAGCAACAACATCTACAACTATAATCTGTGACTATCTGAACCTCGTCTGTTTGTCCATAAACAGTAAAAAAAAATATCAGAGAAATATGCACTGCCTCTCGTCTTCTTCCTCTGTCAAAGTTCCTACCTACGTCTGAGTTCCTGCTCCGGGAGGTGTCGTGGCTTCTCTCTGGTCCAACCCAAACACACTCCAACCACATCAGAGGGGGGTCCCATCCTCCCCAGGACCCCCCTGGTCTTACCCCCGGTGCTCAGGGCTCTGAACAAACATATTATCCTGTATTAAATGTTTCCCTTATTTGTTATTCTTCCCCTTTTCAGGACTCCTGGTGGAATTGGGACCAAACCAAAAATCATACGTGCTTCTCTTTGGATAAAAGCGGAGGCCGAGGGATCGCTCAAACTTGTAACAACATTTGCGCAGATGCTTTGATTGCTTCAGATTCCTCGCTTCACTTCTAACAAAGGCAGTGCTTGTGTCCTCCAGGAGAGAGCTTTTCCCCACCGTATATGACTACCCAGAATTCACAGCACAATCAGGAAGTGTATGTGTGTGTGTGTGTGTGTGTGCAGTCAGAGGAGGTCCCTGTAGTGTCTGAATCAGGTCCAATTGGTTGAAGAGGCATTGCTGCTTGTATCAGATTGAGTGGAGATGGGAGGTGACAGCTGAGCAGCTGCTGGAGCCAAAATGGCCGACTTCAGAGGAGAGAGGTGATGACAGTCGTTCAGTTAAAACCTCTGATTATTTGCAGGATGAATGTGTAACAAGAGAACTCTGGAAACTTAATTCAAAATACATGACGCTTATTATGAAAATCAGTGGTGGAACCTAACAAGTAAAAGTAGTAAAGTACTGTACTTAACTTGAAATGTTAGGGATCTGTACTTTACTTCAATAAATGTTACAGTGGATACTTTTTACTTTTACACATCTGAGAGCAGATATCTACATTTTTGACCCAAACTGAAAAGTATTTTTATGATTGTTTGAGACTTGCTTAAAAGAGGTGGCAGGGGTGGGGATTATTTCTTAACACATTTGTAGTTTGACTAAACAGAAATATTTAAATAAAACAGGATTAAAAAAAAATGATTATGTTGTTTCTTTTGAACAAAATTCAAGACAAATCTCAAAATTACTACATTTGAAGCTTTATAAGATCTCAAAATCTGCGTGAAATACAGTTTTTACTCTTTACACACATTTTTAAATGGAGCTTCAATACTTTTATTTTTACTTTTACTTGAATATTTTTTTGCTCCGGTATCTGTACTTATACTTAAGTAACAAAACTGAGTACTTTTTCCAGCGCTGAAAATATACCGGAGTGTGACAACCAACAAATTGAGTTTTTTTCGTTTTATGAGCGTTTATGGAAAGAAATATTAAATAGTGAGTTGGGTTGATGCCACAGTCTTTTTCCAACAGTGATGTTAATTGGTTCTGACTTCCAGATTACAGGCGTCATTTTGAGCACGTTTCACTGTTCAAAAGATATCATTTTGTTTTGAATTGTTAATTGTAACGACAAAGATGTTTCGATCACTTATGATCCCATGGAGACTTGAATTACCTGACAGTAAATCTAAGCAAAAATAAATAATAAATAAATACCAATAAATAAATAAAAAATTGTACTTCCACTGTCTAACCCTATACAGTATTGAGCATTATGAGTATAAGTCTTTCCGACAGCCAGATATGTTTCAAGGGCCTAAACAGATCATTTTACTGTACTAACATTAGTGTGAGTTTCTGTGGACTCTTTACTCCCATCTGGCCAAAGGGTTATTTTTGCCATGTTAGTTGTGAGTTCGAGTCCCTGTCTTTATCTTATGTCTCTCTCCCACTCTTCACCTCATTACACCTTAGCCATTCCATCTAATCTAATCTATGGGAAACAACTAAATTAATAAAATAATGTATAATGTTAATCGTCTCATTCTGTTCTGTAAATATGGCACTTTTATGTTAATGAAACGGTGGTTGCTTTTAAACCTTTAAGGCACACATTCATACATCAATGCACGCAGACACAGGAGATGAGGAGGGTTAAGTGTCTTGCCCAAGGACACAAGGACACAGCATTCATCTGTGGGAGCTGGAATCGCACCGTCGACCTATGGGCTGGTGGATCTGACTGCTTAACCAATGTTTCCCGGAAGGGTGCAAAAATGTTGAAAAATCGATATATATTGTATTGTTTAATGTGATGATACAGTGTGGATATCCTCACTTATGAACCCATGGAGACTTGAATTATTTTATGTTATATTTTACTAAATTATTTTGTTACAGCGTTATAATTTTGTTTGTTTAGAGGAAGGAAACTCATTTATATGACACAAATTTACTGTTTTGATGATTAAAATTGGTGCGTTTAATATTAATCTTGCACTAGAAATGGTTTAACAAAGACTTTTAGTATCACAGTCATCATTTAGCCATTATTTTGTATTGAACATCAAATCAATTTGAAATATATTGTATAGAATAGAAAGTGCTCTGTATGCAGATATGTATCGTAGTGTGGCCTATGTATCAAGGAATGTATCATATCTGCAACTTCTTAATGATACTCAGCCCTAATGCTTACATTGAGAGCGGGATTCGAACCACCAACCTTCAGATCAGTGGACAAACTTTCAACTGAGCTATAGCCAGCCCAAAATGCAGGTCCTCATTAGGTAAATCTTTGACTATTAGATCAATAACACGATTTACAGTTACAATATGGATTAATTTAGGTTAAGTTTAGGGCTAAGGTTGGAGTTTGGTGAGTAGCTATTACGGTTTGGTCTCCGAGAAATGAATGCAACTCGGTGTAATTCCCCTTAAACGTCCTCTTAAAGCGCGTCTGTGTGGGAATGTGCGTGTTATGCTCGGTGGTCTTACCTACACCATCTGATTTCGGTCCAATTGGTTGAAGAGCCCTGGATCTTGCCGACTCGTATCAGATCGAATGGAGATTGGAGGTGACAGCCGAGCGGCCACTGTGGATCCAAAATGGCCGACTTCACAGGAGCCAGGTGATGACTGTTGCCTCCTGCCCAATTATGCAATCATGTCCAAATCACTGCCAGAGATGGGGCTAGCCCGATAGCCTTGAGCTAACTGTAAATGTGAGGTGATGATGTGGTTCAGGGAGCACGTATTGCCTGTAGACCTGCACCTTAGAGGAGTATAATATGAAACACAGTGAGGCAAAACAACCAGGGCAAAGGTGGTGAAATATGGATGAAGTAAAGGAACGACTTCAGAAAAAAAGTTATAAATGTTCACATCAATAGTTCTGGTAACAATTGTAATGCTGATTAATTCTAAAGGAGCCTAAATGACCCTGTTTTATGATTTATTATACACTGAAAACAGACCTGGAGTTGTGTTTTGTTTCATTCACACGTTTAACACACAAATCCTGCATATTTAGGCTGAGTTCTTCTCTCAAACGGCCTTGTAATATCATGTGTAGAAGTGCTCCACCGTGTTTTTAAACTCCAAACACCTTCACTAGATCCACTTTTACTTTCTGGCTTTTAACACCTTGTGAGTTGTGTGATCCTTTATTTTATTTATGCATTTATTTAATTTTATTCATTGTTTTATCATTTTTAGCTTTAGGCATTTTACCATAATAAATACATTTTCATTTTATTTATTGATTTTATTTATGATTGACTGTTTTTTATAGTTTTAATTTGTCTGTGCAGAAACTGTCATGTTTATAAAATGTGCTATATAAATAAAGATTACCACTTTGAGCTTTGGAGTTAGACAGACTAACAATAAAGTTTAACTCAAATGTGTGTGAATGAAACAAAACACAACTCCAGGTATGTTTTTGCTGAATTATAACAAGACTTACAGCTCAAAGAGTCAGTTTTGTGGAATATGGGACATTTAATTACAATAACATTGGATATGATGAAAGTTGTTTATGCTACAATTAGTTTTTAAGAAAATTAAACCTTAAATGCCTCTCTCTAAACCCCAGCACTGGTGTTCAGAGTTCAGTTGTGATTATAGTACAAAAACCTGTAATAGCACAGGCTACATACACTTCCCTTAACAATGCCTTTCTATTAATTTAAGCATCGCCAGCTCTCCATACAGTAGTGTGTATTTTCCTAATCTGAGCTCCCAGTTGCTCCTCTCCTGGTGGGACTGGGTCTTGTTTGAAGTCTCTTTGGACCCTGGAGACTCTTTGTATAATCAGACTTTTCTTCTAACAATTACACAGACTCACAGTCGCACCACTTTTGCAAACAAAAGATACAAGTTGAAAAAGGCACAGCGCAGAAAGAAGAGGATTCTGAAGACTTTATTTAAACACTGTAATTAATTGGTGCAGTAAATAAACAGTATAAATGTGTACAATGTCTAACAACTTATCTGCAGAGCTTAAAAGTGCATTGTGTAGTTTTTTGGTGGAGGATTTGTTACCTTGTGAACTTCATAACAAGTATTTCATTGCTTTGCCTGAATGTTCCTCATCATCCAGCTTTTCTATCTCCATGGAGACGCGATTGACATAGGCCAAGTTACGGATCAGAACTGTCTAGAGGCAAGTTTTGTTTTTTTTTTGTATTTATTTATTAAGGGAACAGTGCATATTAAATATATCTGAGCAATAAAATCACATGTAATTTAATAAATATTTGGTATTTGAAGTTCAGTGTCGCAGTGTGGAACATTTCTGGCTGCACAGTATGGACTAGTGTAACCTCAACTACAAAAGTTGTACATCTTTGTCTTGTTCCATACAAAATAACAAGGTCTGAAGTCAAGTCCAGGTCCTTTCACCAAAAAGATCGAGTTACACAAACACATTTTCAATTATAATACTTTTTTGGTATGTTTTTTGTGTCACTGCAGATCATATTTTACCTGAAAAGTACAAATTGAGACACATTGTAGTTACCTCTTAACCAATACTGAACACTATTTTAGCTGGCGAAATTAAAGTTTGACAAATTCTTTCATTTTAGTAGCACACTGCCCCCCCTCTCCCAGAGTTTGGGCGTAAAGTGCCTGTGGCTTTAACCAGAGTCCAGTGTAATCCATCATCTTTTAGTGAACGCGCTGAGACTGAGTGGAGCTGATTGGTGCAAATGACGATGTGCTGGACTCTGTATTCTGTGAGGGCCCTCGGCTCCAGAGAGAAGGGCCAAAGGGGTCAAAGATACCAGCCAATCCCAGTGTATGTGTGCGAGAGGGGGAAAGGAGAGGACAGAAAAATGACAGAAAAATAAATTGAAAGTGAG
>KN496706.1:0-12946 GCA_000787155.1 Scartelaos histophorus | reverse complement strand
TGCGTCAGGGAGGGGTAGGGAGTCACCAGGGAGACTCGGGTTTGGTTTGGGTGGTTTGTGGCACAGATCGAGATTTTCTACACTAAATTCACTGGGGCTTGGCTCAGAGCTGGAGGAGCGAGTTTGAGAAGTTTGGAGATGTCGGAGTCGCTCTTCGGCCATATGGGACTCCACGTGTTTATGAAGTGACGGTCCAAACAAGTTTTATGATTTCGGTCATTTTATGTCACGCTGTAAAAACTGTAATAAAGCTGAAGCCGTATACTGTTTTTGCGGTGTTATTTTTTAAACTTTTTTAATGGCACCTTGCAAACAATATTAAAGTATTACGCTTCTATGGGGTATTAATCGCCACCACAGAACATTTATAGTTTTGAAAATTATAATTCACTGAACATGTTATAAGTTTTCATTTCCTCTAATGAAACTACTGCAAATTGTATCAGGTTTGTGAAGGTGTAGTGTATTATTTTGTATCACGCTTTTGAATATTTATGGAGAAATGAGTAAAATAAAAGCCTTGTGGGCGGAGCTTTGGACAGAATCTTACAGCTAACGTAAGGAGAGTTTGAATAAGATCTTGGAGAGATCTCTAGATTACTCAAACATACATCTAAAATCTCTTTAAACTTGTTAGAACATGGTAGAAAGCCCCCCAAAAAAATATTTTCCATAATACTCCCCTTCAAAGATTTGGTTTTACTTTTTTTTTTACTTTTTTTACTTTTTAACATCTTGCAAACAATATTAAAGAGGGGGTGTTACACTTCTATGGGGTATTAATCGCCACAGAACATTTATTGTTTTGAAAATTCACTGAACATGTTATAAGTTTTCATTTCCTCTAATGAAACTCCTGCACATTGTATCAGGTTTGTGAAGCTGTAGTGTATTATTTTGTATCACGCTTTTGAATATTTATGGAGAAATTAGTAAAATAAAAGCCTTGTGGGCGGAGCTTTGGACAGAATCTTACAGCTAACGTAAGGAGAGTTTGAATAAGATCTTGGAGAGATCTCTAGATTACTCAAACATGCATCTAAAATCTCTTTAAGCTTGTTAGAACATGGTAGAAAGCTCCAAAAGATTAATTTTCCATAATACTCCCCTTCAAAAATTTGGTTTTACTTTTTTTTTTTACTTTTTTTTAGACTTTTTTAATTGTTTTTCTAAATATATTTGTCAAAACCCTCACAAGAATCAATATAGCCCATATAGTATTAATTATAAAATTGGAAAAAAAGGAAAAAAAAAATTAAAAATCAGGTGATCCTCAAATAATCTGTTATTTAAAAGACTGAAAATACTACTGTCTGCATCATCTACTCATTAATTACAAAAGCTAATGTTGTTTTAGCAAAATTTTGAATAATATATTATAGTGTGTATTACCATTGTCACTCTAGTTCCTTTATCAAACAGAAAACTCTCAAATCAGTGATGAAATCCATGTTTTTGTCAATCTGAACTTTGACTTTCTGTGTCTGCTCTTATTGATCTTTTACAGTCATTTCTATTGTAACAGTGACACATTATTACGGCTTTTACACATATTTTTTCAGTGCGCCTGAGCCGAACCTGCCGCCATCACTCAAGAGCCTAAAGACCTTTTCCAAATCCACACTTCCTCCACTCGTATGTTTAAAAACAGCACGTTCGGCTCTTCAAAAACTCCCCACTACAGGATACAGCACCTAGGCCGCTCTGAAGTTTCCTCACTTCATTCAAGTTTGAGGTCTTGGATTTGTTTTTACAACTCAGACTCTTGGATATTCTGTCAGCGCAGCAAAAACGCTGAATTTTAACTTAAACCTAAACCACATTTCTGGAGACAATTTTGTAGATACATAAAGTGCAGTTTTTTTTCTTTCTGTTAAGGTGCATTGCGCAACTTTTCTGTCTGTCCATCACCTGTTTGTCTCCATGGAGATGTTTTTGCTCTGGAATGTTCCACAGTATGACATTAAACAACTCTACTTTACATTTATTCAATTACAGGTGGTTTCATAGCTCAAAAATACCTAGAAAAACATGTATTCTGCCTGTGATCAGACCTGTAACTTGGTCTGGTTTGGTCTCCATGGAAATAGAAAGGTTTAATGCCATATTGTGAAACATTCCAGACAAAGCAATAACATCTCCATGGAGAAAAGCATTTGACAGACCCTCCACCAGATAAAAATCACCCTTTTAATAGTGCTTAAAGCAATATTGTTGTCTTAATTTTTAAAATATCTATGAGCAAAGAACAATAAAAAGTAGTTTTAGAGGTTTAATTACAGAGACCTTGAATGGGAAATTTTAAAATATGAACACAAATAAAAATGTTACTGTGCTATATTGTTTTATGTGTTAAGTTTAGGCTTGTTTTGAACATATTTTACATTCTATCAGGTTTAGTAATTTTCTGTAGGATTTAAAATGAGTTTTCAAATACTGTATTTCTTTCTTTTAACTCGTACGACAAAAAGGATATGCAAATTAACATAGTCTTTTTTGTGGTACTTTTGTGCTACTTGTGTTGAGTTGTGTTTCGTTTCATTCACATGTTTAAGTAATCCTTTATTATTACGCTGTGTTCCACCATGAAGTGGTAGTTCTTAAGTTAATAGCGAGCTTTTACCTTTAGTTCGGTAGAGAAGGGGAATCCCAGGAGGCGTATGGAGTTTAAAAACACAGTGGAGCACTTCCTGTACACGACATCACAAGGTGGAACAGAGCGTTTCCAGTTAGAGAAGAAGAAGAAGAAGTTTGAGAAGAACTCTGCCTAAATTTGCAGGGTTTGTGCGTTAAACATGTGTGAATGAAACAAAACGCAACTCTAGATGTTTTTGATGAGATAACAACACTATTATAGATCCAAAATTAGCGTAATATGGACTCTTTAAAATTAGGAAAAAAAATTGGCAATGTTTTATTATTTTGATGGCAAATTTACGTTGTTTTTTTTTGTTTTGTTTTGTTTGGTCTGTATGAATGGGAATTTCAGCGTGAAGCCTCCATTTAAAGCACGTATGCACACAGATATAAATAAACAAATGCGGCAGTCGTCATTGAGATGTATTGAGAGGAGACCCACGGCCCCGCGCTCCTCTCCGGTCGGGGGAAGTGGACGTGGAGAGGTCCTGGAGAGCCCACACAGCGTTTCTATGGACACTTATCATCTCGTCTCTGTAGCGTTAGCCGCGGTTTGAAGTTGAACAGATGCTAATTTTATGTAGATTCAAAACCCAAGCCGGATTCCTCGCTGACCCGGCACCACTTTAGCATCCTCTGCACCTGCAACAAACACACACACGCAGCAAATGGTGAATCATCTACAGACACTTTGCTATATTTTACACATTAAAGCAGATCTATTATGCAAAATTGACTTTTCAGAGCTTTTAATCATGTTATAGTTGTTTCCCTTTCTCGTTTACCCAATCGAAGCTGCATTCGAGCGATTCGTGCGTGTTAGAGCGATCTTTAATCACTTATTTTCAAGACGCCATGTTGCTGTTCAACTCTTGTTTTCACCACCGCCGTACGCCCACTGCACTGTACTTATATTCGTGATACTTCAGCGAATATTTGGAGGAATATCAGAACAGAACCAAGATGCACAGTCAAAATATGAGTTTAAAAGGACAGTTATGGAGTCTCTGAACTGTCGACTAAAAAAAAAGTATATTTTTGAGAGAAATGACTAATAATAAAGCTAAAAAGTAAGAGAGTTGTAATTGAGGCTGTGATTTGTTAAGTAATAATCAGTAATAATCAGTATTTTATTACTGTTTCAGATGACATCACAACATACTGTATATAGGGCAATATTATTTATTTAAAACACATGGGGAGCAGCTAAAATAAATACTGTTAAAATGCAGTTTTTTTTCGCAATACAGCAAGATTTTTCATCTAGTCACTATGGAAGAGATCAAGTTCTGCATTTGTGAATTCGCCTTTTGGATATTTCATGGCAAAGTACAGCGTGATCCGTGAGATATACCGGATCTTTCCCTTTGAGTATTGAAGTATGACCAACATCTACTAATAATTTTTATGTTTTTATTGCAAATGTTTCTCTGATTTTTACAGTGACCATGTCGGCTGTGACAAAAAACAGCCAGATTACAGTTTTTATTGCAAGTATCAAATATTCAGGCTTTGAGAGTAACAGAGTGAGGATGAAATGCTACTACACTGACGACTGAATAACTGGTAGCTTACGTGTTGCAAGCAAATATATTTCTGACAGAATCATTTCATAGCGAGTCTCTGCCTCGATTGAACCCAAACACCAATCCCAAAAATGACAATTCAGACTCTTTCCTTGAGCGAATGCGTGATTTGAACAGGAGGTTTTGTAGCACCTGCGCCACAGCTTGAAAACCACACGGCTGTACTTATGTTTTAAGACAAAAACAACCTGCAAAACTTCACTTTTTTATTGTAGTTAAGTAAAAACAATAAGGTAAGTGCATGTCTATACGAACTTTATAACCTTAAACGCCAATCGCAACATGACAAAGCACAATATTTCATCACACTGACACGTAATATGAACAGATCTTGTGGCACTAGTTGTACCTGTAGCACATCTTGGGAACCACACTGCTGTATATTCATTTCCAAGCAGCTTTCTGACAAAATTGGATAGCAAAATTGCACTTTTTATTGAAGTTAAATAAAAGATATAAGGTAAGTGCATGTTCAAGATGTAAATGCTGCTATTACACTGTAAACTGGATATTTGAGATTGTTTGTTTTACTTATTTTTGGCGCAGAATAGTTTCTAAAGGTCATCTGAAAGGTCTCGGCCTCCATAAGAACTTTATGACCTGCACTTGCATCGCAGTTTGATGTAAAGTAGTTCCATGAGAAAAGTGGTTAACAAAATGACACTTTTAATTGTAAATGAAGTTATATAAAAACTGTAAGTGCATGTTTGAGATTTGAAGTATACGCTGTGGTTTTGATATCTGAAAGTGTAGGTTGTACTTATTATGGCACAAAATAATACCTATAGGTCATGTGAAAGGACCTTGCCTCAATAGGAACTTTATGGCACTAATCTGAATGCGACAAAACAGATTATTTCCTCAAGATTTAAACAAGTTTATAGGAGAAAACCTCATAGCACCAGCTGTACGTGCACCACAGCTTGAGAAACAATCTGCTGTACATATCATTTCCTATAGTTCAGTGACAAAAGTGGCAAGACGACACTTCTGACTGCAAATGAAGTTATATAAAAACTATAAGTGCATGTTTCAGATCTGAATGCGATGCTGTGGTTTTGATATGAACGTGTATGTTTGATTTATTTTGGGCATAGAATAGTTCATGTGGGTCAACTCCAAGGACCCCGCCTCAATAGGAACTGTTTTACTTCCCACCGTGCATTTGTTTCACACGTTCAGTGACAAAAGTGGCTCGCAAAATTACACGTTTTATTGTCACTGAAGCTATATAAAAAACTATAAATGCATGTTTGAGATTTGGATGCTGTGCCGTGGATATGAAAGCATATGTTTTACAGATGATAGTTCCTATAGGTCATGTGAAAAGTCCCTGCCTCAAGACACCAATCTCAATACGTCCTCAAGATAGCAGGTCTATGGCAGAAGACCTTGTAACACCAGCAGTGCCTCCACCACAGCTTGAGAACTACCCTGCTCTACATGTTTTGCTAGTTCTATGAGGAAAAATGGGCAGAATACACTTTTATTGCATAAAAAATATAAGGCAAGTGCATATTCTATAACTGAGCTGATTTAAGAAGCCAATCTCAATATCACAAAACAGACTATGTTCACAAACTAACACATAATTTGAGCAGGCCTATAGCAGAAGATCATGTAGCACCTACACCTGCACCACAGCTTGGAACTGCACATATTTTGCGCACAGTTCTATGACAATGACTACACACTATGGCTAAGACTACACTTTTATTACAAATTAAATAAAAACTATAGGGCAAGTGCATGTTCTACTAGTGAAAGGATTTAAGAAGTCAATCCCAATATCACAAAACAACCAGTTTTTCAAGTTAACAGATAATTTGAGGAGCAGAAGATCATGTAGCACCAGTAGAACCTGCACCAAAGCTCGAAAACCACATTGTTGTACATGTTTTGCAAGCAGTTTCATGACAAAAAATGGCTAAAACTACACTTTTATTACAAATTAAATAAAAACTATAAGGCAAATGCATGGTCTTTAACTTAACTGATGTAAGATGCTCATCCCAGTATCACAAAACAGACCATTTGTAGGGCTAAAAGATCATTGGAACAGGTCTATAGCAGATGATCTTGTACCTGTACTACATATTGAGAACCACATTTCTGTACGCATGTTCAGCTAACAGTTCTACGGCAAAAATGGCTAAAACTATACTTTAAGTTACATAATAAAATATAAGGCAAGTGCATATTTTAGTACTGAACTAAATATGATGTAAGACGCTAATCCCAATATCACAAAACAAACCAGTTTTTCAAGTTAACAGATAATTTGAGCAGCAGAAGATCATGTAGCACCAGAAGTACCTGCACCACAGCTCGAAAACCACATTGTTGTACATGTTTTGCAAGCAGTTTCATGACAAAAAATGGCTAAAACTACACTTTTATTACAAATTAAATAAAAACTATAAGGCAAATGCATGGTCTTTAACTTAACTGATGTAAGATGCTCATCCCAGTATCACAAAACAGACCATTTGTAGGGCTAAAAGATCATTGGAACAGGTCTATAGCAGATGATCTTGTACCTGTACTACATATTGAGAACCACATTTCTGTACGCATGTTCAGCTAACAGTTCTACGGCAAAAATGGCTAAAACTATACTTTAAGTTATATAATAAAATATAAAGCAAGTACATATTTTACTACTGAACTAAATAGGATGTAAGACGCTAATCCCAATATCACAAAACAGATTTGTCAAGCTAAAAGATCGTTTGAACAGGCCTAGAGCAGGTCTTCCAGCACCAGTCGTACCTGCACCACAGCTTGGGAAGCCCACCGTTGTATATCGTAAACAGAGCTTTGTTTGAATACGTCTAACTGTTTCCATTTGGTCGAGGTGTAGAGTTCCTCCCTGATAATCCAGAGGTGACACAACCGCCGTCACTGTGGATGTTTATTCTCCAAACACGAAATAACAGACTGTGTGACCTGAGGCCTGCCGTGTTTTGACTGAATTCATTTTCTAATTAACTGGAAACCCAAATCATTTGAGTCTTTGGATTTGAATGAGAGGTGGAATACTAATGAGACAGACAGGCAGTGTTTGAAAAAGCTCCTGGAACATTTTGATGACATTAAGGGTGTATGTTTTGGATGCAAAGACTGTTACAAAAAGTTCAGCTTTTCATGGCCATTATAAAGACATGTGAAAGTTGTAACGGTAAAAATGATTACAAGTGTTTAAATATAAGCGTTCACTATCTACTTTCCCACAAGTGAGTCACAAAATAGCTAAAAGTTCAAATACACAACTTCAGAAATATGATAATAGCGTGAAATAGCGAAACTGTGTACACTATTATGCTACTGTACCAAAATTAGTCATTGTTTCTGTAAAATGTAGTACTTAAAATTCTCATTTAGAAATTATTTATGAGTTGAATTAATATGGCAAATTGTACCAAAATCTTTTAATTTGACAGTTTAAATGCAAAAACAAGAAATCATTGTTTAAGTAGCTGCAGAATTTGACTTAAATGAGCAAAAACATCTTGATTCATTCTGTGCGTTAAAGTTTCTTAAATAAATGGCATCCTCTTCCTTTAGTCTTGGGGCAGGAATCTGAAAAAGTTGAATTGATTTTGCCTTGTCGTTTAGTATAAAACAATGCATCAAATGTTGTATTTATAATTACATTAAACTATTACATTTGGAAAAACAGGCCCATATAAATCTCTGGATAGACAAGAAATGACACGAACAAGACATGGTCCAATAGAGTTGAGGATCGTTGGGGGAAAACATTGTGTAATTTACAATACAATATAATCCCTTTTGTGGCTTGTGTCAAAAGCATTTATTTTGAAGGATTTACTTCTCTAAAAAGCAAGATAAAAATAATACACGTTGGCTCCACGTTGATATTAAAATTACCAAATGTTTTCAGCAACATGGGAAGGGTTTTTAATCGAAATATACTGAAAAAATCTGGTTTATTCGAATAACAAGAGCCTTTTACGCACTACGCTGCCTTATATTTAATGAACGTGTACATTTCCTTTGGCGCGCTCTCGTGGGATGCGCCTAAGCCTTATATCTATACCATTACCGTGACCGATGCGTTTCCCCTTTATAATGACTGACAGCTGGACACGGGACGCACTAAAAACACGTTTTAGCTTTACGTCTCCGGCACGCAGCCTGTCACGTAAAACAAGCCCGAGCCTTATTTTTTGTGGGGTCGCCCGGTTTAAACGCGGTGTCACTGTCCTTTATTAGCGACGTCATGCGCTAATGGGAATATCGATTTTAGTGTCTGGCAGCGGTGCGTTTGTGTCGCGGATGTCAAGGATGAGAGGACGACTGCGTTTACAGCCAGGGGTGACACCGAGACCGCTTTTATGCCTCAAAAATATAATAAAGATTTAAAAAGGTATATAACAGCTATCCAAAAATTGTGTTGCGCATAAGGAATTCAGATCGTGGAATTTGATGAGGTCATACTTTCAGATAGAGGGGAGAGAAAGGAGGGAATTGCCAATTGCCTAGTCCTATTTTTACAAGAAATACCCAAAACAAAAATCCATAAATGCTGTACGTGGACAATAAGGCCTCTGTGGGTTTCAGCACACTGTTATCTGCGACATTTTGATTTTTTTCCCATTGCAAATCATATAGGTTAATATTTTGTTTCACATTGTCAATCGTTATGGTAACTGCCCCTTAATATATTTTGCAAACTATGGATATAAATGACAAATCTGGCATTTCCAACTATTTTACGCACATGAATTCGAAATTTGCGCATTCGCCATTAGCCATACCAACTATAGGCCTTAATGTTAAGATGTCACGTGAGCCTCAGTAATATTATTCAAAAGAAAAGACGTATGTTAAAATGTTAAACCTGACCTTTTCCAAACCAAATACTGAACATGCATTTAAAAGTGCGCCAAATCTCCATAAAAATATAGGTCTGCGTAATGTCGCGATGTCCTCTGAAACGCGTAATGAATTTAAATGCGCTCACGCCAAATGTATGTGTGACTATAGATCTCAATAGACGGTCCTTGGTTTGACTCTTGGCGCGCTCAGTGAGATTTAGGCTTCAGAGGGGTCATGACACCGCGTGACAGGTCCCGCCCCGGGGCCCTGAGCTGTCTCTGACTCAGACGGGGGTTGATTTATCTACGGGCCAACCGAGTCGCTGCGAATATGACGGCTTAAAATAACAATATATTTAGGAGAACGGATTATGCGTAAAAAAGAGCAAGGCAGCGATGACAGATTAAGGTTTGCGCACGATAAAGAACATAGCGGAGATTTAATTTAACCTTAAGTGCTAAAGAAACATTTTTATTTTAAATTTCCAACCTTTATTGTTATATTATGGATACTCAGACCCTCATCTGTTACATGGTGAATTATATTTGTCCGCGCTGTGATTCTCTGACCTGAGCAGCGGGGTGTTGGCAACAATAGCAGCGCCTTTTCATTCACATCTGACCTCAAAATATGTCTCTTTTCGCTGCCAAGAACGTGTAAAGAAATGTGGTGGTTATGCCATTAAAATAACTGGAAGAAATGTGAATTATAGATGACATTGTTCACATATTTTAAATAAGACAATATGCATGTTTTTAAAATAGGCAACCAACTGACAATGTGTTAAATGCGACGTAAATCAATTATGATCCATGCGTAAAATTGTAAATAAGATAATGTGAATCAATAGGCTAATAGTGCTGCTTGTGAAAGGGTAAAACTGTATAAAAATCCTAGTTTCAAATTGTTTTCACTAAACTAGATCTTGGGGTGAACATCCACAGCTGGAGATACATGTGGCCGTGCGTAATTGCTATATTATCCGCTAAATAAACATAAACAAACATAACCGAAATGATCGCTGGTGTGTTTGGGGCGCGCTTCAGCCTGTGTAAGTGTAGCGGGGTCTGCATGGCTCGGGTTATCTGTGAATGGGCTCTTTATTGGAGGCGCGGAGTGGGGATTTGCCTTTTATTCGCCTCGCTATGGAAACGCGCTCGACGGCACAAAAATGTCCATGTGAATAAAAGGGATCGGCACACGGAGAGTTTCTAGAGAAGCATCTGTTACACTTAGAAACTTAGACTGTTGAGAGAGAGCACCCCCGTATAGAGTTAAGTCCACTCTGCTATGGCTTCGTGCGTAAAATACATCTTGTTTTGGGGTTTTAAAATGATATGAACTTCCAACTCGCCCAGTAGATTTAATGTGGTAAAACGCAAGCTTCTAGTTCGTTGAAATATCCAAGTTTTACGCATGTGATAATACAAGCAGACATCGTGAAATAGTGGATACTATTTTTAAAAATCAATTTGTACATTTGCTAAAAGTTTGCCTTAAACGTTTTAAATTTACAACACACTAACTGCATTTAATTAAGACAAATGAATAGCCTAATCCGTTTTCAAACTGTGCTTTTAACATTGACATCAAATACTGTGTTCCAGCTCCAAACTGTCAAATTACGCAATGGAAAAGACAAAATCCTACCCATTACGCACAATGTATATGTCTTTTTCCAGTAGCATGAATTTGGAGGAGAGCTGTGTCCTCTGTCTAACCCTGATAGCTGGGCCCGTCCACCCCCTGCGGCCCCGGGTCCCCTCGCCCACCCCAGCGGCCAAACCCCTCACCTGATTCGGCCTCCGGTGCGCCTCCTGCCCGCTTTCTTCTCTCCTTCTTCTTTCCCCCAGCACCGCGGTAGCTCCTCGGCTCTGCGCTCTTTAATGACTTTCTGGTGGCTGCAGTGCTTCTTTTATTTCTCCTAAATGTATGAAAATGTATGCTAATTTAAATCAAGCTTAACCTGGGAGCCCAAGCAATATATTTAATGGAATTTCACAAACCAATAAGGAGACTGGAACGCGGCAGTCTTCTAATGGCAAATATAATTACGCAGGCGAAGTTAGGGCTCAGATATGCAGTTAGATTACGTTTTTCAATTCAGACACGAGCTGTGGGGAGATTTTTAAATAGTGCTACAATGAAGGAGGCCTCGTTTTGTACAACTAGTAAAGGATTTGAATCAATGAATTTCATGAGCTGGAAATGTGGGTTTGTCGTCTTGTCTTAAAAACCTGGGATTTCTAGTTAATGCGAGTACATTCTCACCTACACCCGTGACAGTAATATTTCCACTATTGAACGGTAATGAATATTTATTATGGGAATGTTCGTGCGTAAAACCAGCGTGTCCCCCTATCTCGGGGACATCTTATAAACAACCCAGGAAACATTGTGTTAAAGTTAATCATTAGTCTCTGAGAACTGGTCCTGGTTTGATTGTAGGAGGCTCTAAATGAAGTGCTGGCACGTCTCACAAATGCCATTGCGCTTTAATCTCCTCCTTCGCACGCGCTCGAGGGTGACACGAGCGGCAATAAACTCGTGCGTAAATCAGTTGGAAACTTTAATTAATAAACAGGAACTGCGCTCCATGCTCGCATCACTCCGCACCGAGCATGGAGCAAGTGGACCAACACAGCTCACTTCCGGTTCGAGTAACCCCTTCCTCACCCAGTGATGGCTCCCACTGCAACCGACCAGGTGAATAAAGCGCACGGGGGGGTCCAGCTTTGGTAATGTTACAATTTACTGCAAGTCAAATAACAGGAAAATTCATAATGAACTGTGGATTAGCCTATTGTTTCTCACTTTCATTATTAAACATTTTTATTAGGTTTATGTTGTGAAATTACAGGCTTTTATAAATGAGTAAATTGCATTGTTAACAACATAACGTTTTCATTACACAGCTATAGTATTAAACATTTGAATTACTTCACTGAAATCAGAGTTTAATCAAATTTGACAGATTAAGGCCTTGGCAAAGTCTCTTCATCAAACACAAGACTTCCCCACATCAGAGCCAAATATAAAACAGTCAGCTTTTGTGTGAATCTGTGAGAATTTTGAGTCTGAAACATGGGAACCATTGACTTTAATGAATATCAATATTTTCCAGCGGTCATATTGAACGCACGTGTGTTTACATCTCTATCTCTTCCAATAAAGTTCTGATTACAGTAAATAAAAAAGCTTAGCAGCAGAGGCGGGCCTTAACGGGAACACGAGTGCCATTGGTCTGCGGGAGGCGTCACTCAGCGCTGATTGGTCGGAGAAGCTGTCAGTCCGCCAGGAGCCAGAGGGAGATGTGAGGGGCTGCGGTGCTGCCTGGCGTCAGTAGCTCCAGCGGGGTCGAGCAGCAGCAGCATGGCCACAGCGGCGTCCAGCCCCTACACCCTGCTCAGCTCCAGCCCCATGCTGCACGCGGACAGCCAGGCCATGCAGCCCGCCAGCCCCTACAGAAGCCACCACAAACTGCTGCAGAGCGACTACGGGCACGCACTGGGTCACCAGTGGGAGGGCAGCCCCTGGTCCGGCTCCATGGAGCAGCAGGACGTGAAGCCGGGCATCATCCACCACCACTCCCCCCATCACAACAACCACCCGGGCGCGTGGGGCAGCCCCGTGTCCCATAGCAACATGTCCTACTCCCAGACGGGCTTCTCCGTGAACGGCATCATGGAGCCCGGTGCCACCCAGAGCCAGGGCATGCACGCGGGCCTCAGGGACACCCTCAGCCCGGAGCACGGGGACCTGGGCCCGCACCACTGCCACGACCACTCGGACGAGGAGACGCCCACCTCGGACGAGTTGGAGCACTTTGCCAAACAGTTCAAGCAGCGTCGGATCAAACTGGGCTTCACGCAGGCGGA
>JACN01092708.1:0-11015 GCA_000787155.1 Scartelaos histophorus | reverse complement strand
CTAGTCCTGGTTCTGGTCTGTGTGGGTCTGTCCAGTCCCAGAATAAGTCCATGTCTGTGCACAGCTGCTCTGAGGCCTTCCCTTTTCTGTGCTACTCTCACAACCTGGTCATGGTTAAGCAGAACCTCACCTGGGAGGAGGCTCTGGAAGAATGCAAGAATCTAAAGGCTGAAAGTCCCTCTCAAAGTTACCAGCTGCTGAGTGTGGAGCCATCAGAGCTGCTCTATGCCAACAGCAAAGCCATAGATGCCCAAACAGACAAGGTCTGGCTGGGTCTCCGGTTCTTGGGTGGTTCCTGGTTCTGGTCTAATGGACAGACAGTCTCCTTGCCTGGTCTTCCATCGTGCCCTGAGTTCACACTGGGCTGTGGAGCCCTGGTGTTGGACAGAAGCTCAAATGGATCAGAGCCGCAACCTACTGTAGAGCTGAGTGACTGCAGCGAGAGGCTTAACCTGCTCTGCTACAGATATGAGTTTTATTAGGAAACTTGTCATATGCTGCACCTGCTTGGTTTTATCAACAACAGTTTTTTTCTTTCTTTTTTTTAATTACATTTCTTCTTCCTAGTTAAAACTAAAGTTGAATCTAAATAATTTTTATTACTAGAAATGTGGAAGAAAATGAAATAATCAAAATTGCGAGTAAATGTAAGAACCAGAGATCAACAGACTGCTATAATGTAGACATGATGCTGGTAAAATATATTGTTATTATTATTAATTGTATTTCTGTACCATTTACACACATTCATAATCAATCTTTTTTTAGTTTTCATCAAACATGAAAATGGCAAAAGTAATACCTATCTTTAAACGTGGAGATCAAGATTTTGCAATTATACACCATCCATCCGTCCTTCTTCTCCCGCTTAATCCGGCTGGGTCGCGGGGACAGCACTGCCCATTACTCTGTGCACCAGACCCAGACCCTATGAACCCCTCTGCAGGTGGTGACCCACAGGAGGGAGGAACTCCCCGCCGGTCCCTTGTTGTACACTGTTCATAGGGTGTTGCATGTTTTTCACACCATTTTCACAATTTCTAGGGTGGTTTTAGGTCAAACAGATCAATCTCAGTGGAGTGGAGTAAGTCATGGAACTGGCAAAAGAAAACTCTGCTGCAATAGACAACAAAAGTTACACTGTTAATGTTTTTTTATTGACCTGAGCAGGATCATTGATACTATAAATCATGAACAACTGTTAGCACAAATCGAAAAGTATGGAATCAGAACCACTGCACAGAATTGACTAAACATATGTTAATGATAAGGGGCAATAAGTACACCTGAACAATATATATAATATATAATATAATATATAAAAGAGTACATAATTAAAAAGGGGCAAGACATGCATGCCAGCTGGAGAAGTAAATCTATGGAATAGTCGAAAATGACATTGTAGAAGGATTGACATCAATAAAAGCATTAAAAAATAATTCTATGTTTCTAGGTACACAGCACTAGAATGATTTAAACAGTTTATTACCATGTATAGAGAGATGTTAATCATGTAGGTGTAGGCTACAGAAGCAGGCTGAGCTATAGGAAACATAATGAGAAGAATGGAAGATTTGTATCATATGTGTTGAAAATGGTATACTCAAAATAACTGCTCTTCTGAAATAATGTCCTTGATGTCCATCAAGGTTTTTCTCACTTCAGCTTAAACCCCTTAGATATGGTTTGATGCAAAACGTTTGTATCGATCTGTGAAGTTCGTGACTGAAGAAAATAAACTCCAGCTTTACCACTCTGAATTTGTTTAACAAAGTTAGCGTTGCATATTTACATGTCTATGTTGTCTTAACTAACAGACTTGTTTGAATGAGATCTTGGCTACTAAATAAAAGTTATTTTATGACAGGAGCATGGAACCAAAATTTGTGTAAATCAAACGGCAAGACACACAAGGCATCTGAAACATGTGAAGGCATCTGAAACATGTGAAGGCATCTGAAACATGTGAAGGCATCTGAAACATGTGAAGGCATGTGTACACAAAACAATGGTCTGTCAAAAAAAAACATTATTTGGAAATTATATTGGAATACCAAATGAATGAATGAAGTTCTGGACGACATCCTCCACTTTATAATAATTACTTCTTAATTAGTCTGAATAAAGCATAAAGAAATGATTCATAATGAACACATAATTTACTGAAAATAATGAGTCAGGCTGAGTAATTTTGGAGTTCGGAGGACCTCAGTTGGGTAATTATTAAGATTGAATCATTCTTAATAAACAATTTGTCAATTATTAAGTCTTTTTTCATGCTTAGTGAGTGCTGTTTGTGAAGAAGTCGGCATTTTGACTTCTGTCATCTAAATGAAAATATAGTCTTTGAAATGAACAACTCCAAGATTCAGATCCCATGAAGGAGCAGAAAGTCCCATCACTATTCATGCTTAACTAAGGCTAATTAAAGTTTAGTATTACAATATGTTACTAGAGTTATGAGCTGCATGCAATAAAACAAAATATGATAAATAAATACAATGATGATTGACCTTTTTAATTCATTTGTCCGTTTATTCTTGCATGAACCACTTAAACTTAAAAAATGATTTAATGTTACATTAAGTTGAAAATATTTGGTAGAACAGGACGTTTTCTTCAATAGGTATGCATTAGGTCTACGTAAGTTCTAATGTGGGCAAACAATATTTTGTTCATTACTTGTTGACATTTGGAAAGAGAAGAAAAAAACCCCACAGCTTTTAAAACTATGTTCTAAATGAGTTTATTTGGAGCAAAGCAGAGATGGACTTTTTGCCTGTACAAAACCTTCAGCATGTTCAGCAGCAGACAAACTGTAAAACAGGCTTTGGTGGTTTCTTCACCCCACTGGAGGCTGCACTTTTTCATGTTGCATTTCAGAGACATCAACACAGCTCCAGCTCCCTGAACTGTGATGAAAACTGTATGTGAATATTCCTGTTGTACATATCTAAATCAAACTATCTCCTATTCAAAAAGACTTTCACAGTTGCAGGTCCATTTTTAAAGAACCCATATTAGGCTATTTTCTATGATCTATATTATAATGTTTCCTCATCAAAAACATATTTAGGAGTTCTTTTCTCAAATAAAAAAAAAATACATTTATCACATATTTTGATGTCATGTGTTAATACAGGAAGTGCTCCACTGTGTGTGTAAACTCCATACACTTTCACCATGATCATCATCATTGAATAATTACAGCCCGGGAGCATTTTCTCCACTGAACAAAAACTAAAAGTTTCCATTGAAAACTACAGCTTCATGACATCACATTTTGGAACAGAGCATTTAGAGCTTTGGAGATGGGTACAGACTAATAAAGGATTACTCAAGCATGTGTGAACAAACAAAACACAACTTGGGCATGTTTTTGACAAAGTAAGAACATTCTACCATTGCTAAAAGTTCACAATACTCAATTTTGAATAATTTAGAACCTTTAAAGTAACACTGAAATGATGGCAAGAAACTGTGCAAGAATTATTTTTTTCTACATTTGCAGCTTGCCTACAAATAGACAGACAATTGAGTTAGTATTTTTACAACTAGCTATTTCTTTCCAGCTGAACACAATATAAGAAACAAGATCATAAGCAGCCTCAAGGGCCCACAGCACAGAAATTCAGATTTACTGGTTTGTTTTGCCTGCTTGCCGTGTTGAACAGACCCTTTTTCATGGCAGACATATTTTAGCTTGTCATTACGGGAAGTGTGCTAATAAAATCAATGATATGTCTGACAGATGTCTAAGTGATCCATCATGGTGACAGTGAGACCGCTCCTAAAAATATGTCCAGACTCTCTCATGACAGACATCAATCCTGAATTTGAGACAGTCTATGCAGGTTTGTCAACAGTAGCAAACACTGTCAGAAACTCCTCCGAACTGTCACTACTAAAGGGGAAAGTCTATTCTCTGAAGGTATGATGGATAAATAATAGATCATAGCATCATTGTTGTGCCAAATATAAAAATATACTGATCTCCATTACAAGAAACAACTTGGTTGGACAACTTGGTTATAGTGTCAACTTGGTTATAGTGTCTCCATATCTGCAGCACTACAGCGATCAAATCCAATGGAAGCGACAGTGACGGTTTGTGGAGTCTGAACTTTGACTAGCATCAATCAGACAAAATATGGTATGTCACATTGTCAACAAGACTCAGCAGTTTAATAATGTATCTAGAATATCCACAAATTCTAATGACACAATCATATTCACAAGATCAGATTGCAGTTTTAGGTCCCTCAAGCAGGGTTTTTTGACAAACTATCCTCACATATTCAAAAGACCCTAGCTGTTTTTGGTGTAGATGGAGCACTGTTTTTACAAAAGTATCTCTACTATGCTTAATTCCTACTCAAATAAAAGTTAAAGTAACCATCAAAAAATTTACTTGGGTAAAAGTAAAAAAGCACTTCATTTAAAATATAATTTGAGTAAAAGTTTCTTAGTTACTTGCAATTATCCATCCATCTTTGTCCACTTATCTGGGGCCAGGTCGCGGGGGCAGCAGTCTAAGCAAGGACTCCCAGACTTCCCTCACCCCGGCCACTTCCTCCAGTTCCTCCGGGGGAACCCCGAGGCGTTCCCAGGCCAGCCATGAGACGTAGTCCCTCCAGCGTGCACTGGGTCTACCCCAGGGCCTCCTCCCGGTGGGAGATGCCCGGAGGCGCCCAGGAGGCATCAGGACCAGATACCTGAGCCACCTCAGCTGACTCCTCTCGACATGGAGGAGCAGCGGCTCTACTCCGAGCTCCTCCTGTGTGACTGAGCTCCTCACCCTGTCTCTAAGGGAGCGCCCAGCCACCCTGCGGAGGAAACTCATTTCGACCGCTTGTATCCGCGATCTCGTCCTTTCGGCCATTACCCAGAGCTCATGACCATAGGTGAGAGTAGGAACGTAGACTGACCGGTAAATCGAGAGCTTTGCCTTTCGGCTCAGCTCCCTCTTCACCACAACGGTCCGATACAGCGACCGCATCACTGCCGACGCTGCACCGATCCACCTGTCAATCTCAGGCTCCGTCCTCCCCTCACTGTGAACAAGACCGCGACTTGCAATTATTTGGTGTAAAAAAGGATGAGTCTTAAATCTAATCCAGCACCAGTTGTTTTATTCAACTTTTAGGTGATACAGTACAAACTTTGAACATTTTAAAGAAAACTTAGCTTACAGTACTAACACTTACAAACACTGAGCTGTTCCTTCTATGTATAGAACGTTATAGAACTTACAACTTTAACTGCATAACAAATTTAACAAACCCACCCAAAGTGCATATCTCACTGTTTCATGGTTGTTAAAAATATTTTATTATTGGATATAGACAGCACACAGCAGTCGTATTTTGACTTTAAAGGTGCACTGCATAACTTTTCTGGTGGAGGGTTCATCAAAAGCTCTTCTACGTGGAGATATGTTTGAAATGTTTCACCGTATGGTATTAAAATTTTCAATCTTCATGGAGACCAAACTGATCTGTCTGATCTGTGGAGAGGCGCCCTTGCTCACAGTAGAATGTTTTCTCGGTAGCTGTGTCGGTGTCGTGCAGTGTACGAGGGGGTTACATCCACAGGGATATTTGTCTTGAATCTTTGGGTCAAACGCTGCTGAAGCCAAGTGAGAATGGAACACTGTAGAGGCTGAAAAATCATTTAAGTCTTTTGTTATTACGTCGTGAAAATGTATAACATTTGCAGCCTTGACCTTTACCCTCTGCCACACATGTAATACTATCTAGCAACGACAATAGTTATTATATTTGTGTAAATTCCATTATTTTGTTTGTGGTAGATTCTGGGAGTGTATCACTGTGCAAGGTTAATTACATTCTAAACATGCATTTTATTTTGTTTAATTTCATGCATTGATGTTAGTATAATGTAACAAGCACTCTTCATATCCCCACTCTGAGCACATAAAACATTGAAGCGATTTACAGATATACACCTCTATACTTATCCCCGCTGTCAGATCATCACTTACGATGTTCCAGCTCATCAAGAACATTCCATCATCATGCTAAACTGAAGCACACAATAATCTTAGGAGGATAGCTAGCAATTTAAGCGTGTCCAAATGTGTTATGCGTATGTGCCTCTCTGCTCCATGTTGTGTCAATTTCATATCATCAATTATAATTCTGTGTAATAAAGAAGTGTGCACATGAGAGCTGCAAACAGGATTATAAGACCCTACTTGGGGAATATTTGTTTCTCTGCATTTTCAGCAGGGGGTACCACTGCTGCAATCTGGGTAAAGCTTGGAAAATGTGGCTTTGACTAAATGCTTCATATGAAATACTAGTAGATCTTAATTTAATTTGAGTTGTAAGAAGTGGTTTGTAATTAACAGGATTGGATAAAATTGTTAAAAAGTCACGCAGTTTAAACAGTCATTAAGTCTGAAAAAAGGTCTGATGTGGTAACTTTTTTGAACGGCATTCAAAACCAACTTATTCTTGCCATCACTCCAGTTAGCACATTTACTGCTCTGAGGCTCTATGTATCCAGAAGCAGACAGATGATCTAACAAACAGAACAGTGCAGACGACGGGCAGGAGAATAAATAGACATTGCATTGATCCAGCAACATTTACACTCCGCTTTTCAGTTGCCTTTGTAGCCAATGAGAGCCCTTAGGACAAAAGTGTCCCTCATTATGTCCTGCAGCATCACAGTTAGTGTCCAGGGAAAGGCAGGTGACCATTGGCGACTCTCTCTCTCTCTCACTTCTCTCTGTTGTTTTGGTTAGTGATGAAATGGGCCATTGACTGTATTTCCTCTGGAAGGTCTTCAGCCAGATTTTGTGTAAAAAGTCTGTAGTGTCTCAGATCTCCATAGTTATCCCCTTAGCTAGCTTTGTGAACAGTCTATGGATACAGGAAAAACAAACAGCTCATTTCACTTAATCTAAAAGTCTCATTATCTGTCAGTGGATGTTAGAAACTAAGCTCAAAAAGTGCTCAGTGTACCAGCAGGGACCAGCCACAAAAGCTGCCGCACTTGCATTCATCCACATTTGTTTAGACCATAAATGAGGCTTAAATAAAATGTGTGTAACCTGTGCTATTAATACTTATTGTGGGGTATGTGTAGAATATGGGTGATGGTGTTTGAAGAGTACGGAGTAAGAAAGCTTTCAGAAATATTTGTGTTCTTGCATTTGTGTGTGAAATCTGTGCATATTTGGTTGTACTTAAAATAAAGTTAACTCTCAAATGAGTCCGGTCATACATAAAATGCATAAAATGTATTTTATCCATCAGAATATGAACAGAAAAGTTACAACACTAAGAATGACTGTGAGGGAGCTGTAGACCACACCCTCACCTATCAGGTGTATGCCCTGATGTTTCAACTTCAAATAATCCTCATTATTATTATTATTATTATTACTGCTATCATATAGTGATGATGATAGGGTCAGTAATAACAATAATAATAATCTTTTGTACCTACATGATTTACATCCTTAGTCCTGTCATTAAGTTGCCATGTTGTTTCCCTGTTTCACTCCTCTTTTCCTTTATTTTGAGGTGATTGGTGGAGGCATTGATTTGGAGGTGGGCCCTTACAGTGCAGGTCAGGTGCAGGTCAGGTGCAGGTCAGGTGCAGGTCAGGTGCAGGTCAGGTGCCCCATTGCCCTGATCTGGTCTCTGCCAAGTGCTGCTTAGGGAGGGGAGGTTGAACTGGGGGAATGTTTTTAACTATTTATTCATCTATAAAATAATATTTTAAAAGCTGCTAATGTTAAATTAACAATGTGCAATATCACTTTAGGACATGTAAATAACTGTAAATAGTGCAATAGTGGATGTAGCCATTTGTCTATATGTAACTTTACCTTTGTGTGGGGCTTAGTGATTTAGGCCAGGTTATATAAGGGAGTTTGTGTTTCACTGGACTTGTGGCCTGTCGGATGTGCTAATGGTGTGACCCATTAAAAAAGGTGAAGAACTTTAAGTTTCTCTTCGTTTTTTTTGGGAGCTCCTCGGATGCTACGGCTTTCCTGGGCTAGTAAGAGGCCAAATTCCATCAACAATCTTACAATTACAATCACAAACTGAAAATGTATGATTACCCTTTCTTTAGTATGAATACAAATTCACAGACGTCTTCCATCATCCACATACAGCGACCGCACTGCATAAAACCTCACACTCTGTCCTCCCCTCACTCATGAGCAAGACCCTGAAATACTGGAACTCCTCCTGTTGAAACAAACACACACACTCACAGAAATACATCCTCACTTCACAGGCATTCATTATTAAGACAAGTATATTTTTACAAACATTTGTTATTAACCTTGTTGTCCCATTACTTTGTTTTGACCCTCTGCTTTTACACTTCTCTACTACAACTTGAGTTACTGAGGAGCGGTGACACGGGCACAGTCTTGATCTCGATCAGTGTTTCTTCTGTTCAAGAGATAAAGCTTCTGAAGTGATGATGTATTTTTGACAGCAGAGTCACGTTTGTGAATTCATATTTGTACTGAAGAACGTAAATTTTCATTTCATGATTGTAATTCTTGATGTCGTACCTTTTTTAATTCATTTTCTAATGGATAAAATGCACACTATACATTTTATGTACAACTGTGCTCATTCGAGTTTCTGAATATTTATTGTACGTTCAACTACAGCCAAATATGCACAGATTTCTATCCTAGGCACACTAATATTTCTGAAAGCTTTCTTACTCCTACATAATCAGCTACTGTAGCAACAGCAGTAGCTGTAAGCACACACTACGCAGTACTGTGGGTTTTTTTTTTTAGAACTTGCTGGTCTATAGAACAAAAGTATCTAAAATAAACAATGTAAAACTAAACCTGTTATGACCGCTCCTATACAACTATGCATATACTTTTGCCTGGTCTCCACACAGACCAGGCTCCTCTCTGCACCTCCGCTGCTCTCTGACCGTAGCAGCACATTAACGCCTGGTCCTAATCACAGCCTGCAGAATCCTTCCACATAATTGCCTACTGTTAAAAGGCAAGGCAGAAAGTAGCACCGCAGGCTCGTATTTTACATCTGTCCGCACCGCTCCACAACAGAAGGCCGGGAATAATATGCACGCCGCCAAACAAATTGCAACCCGTAACAAATTACAGAAGCCATTTGGTTCCATTACTCTTATGACAAAGCATGTTAGCATGGAGGCTAACGAGATACAGCTAGAGATGCAGCGCGACACAAAGTGTAGCCCACAGAAACTCACTACAGTGGAGAAAATGAAAAACATTACCAGCGGCTGAAAATCCAATATATGGCAACACAGCTTTACTGACAATTACCAAGTGAAGCAAATCCATCTGACCAAACGCTCCATCTTATCTCTCTTACCTCAGAGGCGCAAAGGTTGGTTCCAGATCCCCAGTTAAAAATGTTGGTTCATTTCAGCCAAAACAAGTCGGGGCTGGAGTAGAGCAGTTGTCCCCCAATCAATATACCACACAGCTACCTCATCTGGGCTCATATATAATCAATTTGGAACACAACATTACAACAGAATGGTTCACCTCTATCTTTGTAAGCGGGCTCACAAAACAGGCTTTCACGGCTGTCACTAGGACTCAAACTGAAGTGGTGAATGAATTATTTAGCTAAGTAAGTATTCCCCAACAGCAGCAGATGTGCGGCTACACCATATGTCGTCTGCTTTGTACAAACAGTGTAACAGAGTGCCGGTGCGAGATTGTAAATCATTTTACCTAAGGTTAGGATGAGACTCTAATAGCAGTTTACGAAGTATTGGAGTGGAGGTGCGCGATTTGTTTAGTAAAGAGGGAGCTTTTAAGTCCTGCCAAAAAAAAGTAGATGCTTTTCCTTTACTCTACAACATATGTGTCAAACTCAAGGCCCGCGGGCCAAATGTGGCCCGCCACCTCATTTTTCGTGGGCCACATAAAATGTGTCTAAAAATAAATAGGTCAAAAGCTTTGACCAAAAACTACATTTCCCACAATGCCTGTCGACTATGATACCCGCGGCAGTGTTTCCACATTAATGCTAAGGAGTGGAATTGAGAAATAAATAATGATCCCAAAATGTCCAGGGAGCGAAAAGCTGATGTAGACGGTTCAATATCATCGCCTAAATAAAGAGGTGGAACCAGTAACTGAGAACACAACGCAGCCCCGGGTCAAAATACTCCAGACACATCACTGAAGCATCGGCACTGCCAAATGTGCGGGGGCGAGGCACCGTGGACGGTACAGGCGCGAGGCACGGCTGTATGTACGGGCACCGCAGACTGTGAGGACGCACCGCAGACTTAACGTGGCAGTGTGGAACTCACTGTCCTCTGTTCATGTGAGTTCACAGGCGTTGGTGTGACTGTGTTCAGCCTGTATATTTGACTGTAGCTTTAAACAGCATTTT
Organism: Scartelaos histophorus; assembly: GCA_000787155.1. NCBI lineage: Eukaryota > Metazoa > Chordata > Actinopteri > Gobiiformes > Gobiidae > Scartelaos > Scartelaos histophorus. Next base: position 603 of record JACN01092708.1, on the reverse strand, counting down.
GTCGTTGTCTTGAATCCTTTAATTGTCTCTCATGACACAGTCACATAAACAGCAATGTTCCTACAAGACAAAATACAGCCCATTTTGTACTCACTGGTGAATTAGTCTAATCTAACTAATAAAAACAACACAATGAATCTTTATGGAGCAATTTGAAATAAAATGTGCTATATAAATAAAGTGGATTGGATTGGAATTTGCTCTAAAATTCATAAAATGTTATAATTGAATTAACTGATTAATCAAAATCTATTAAATAGATTTGCGTTTCTCTGTACAAATATTTGGACTTATTGCTATTTTTGAGGAATCTATGCCACAAGTTTTCTGATCCGGCCCCTTTGGGATCGAAGTAGGTTGGAAATGGCCCCCGGACCAAATGAGTTTGACACCCCTGGTCTACAATGTAGTCATGGTCTTATGTCCTAATGTTTTATATTATTGAATGATATTCAAGATGGCGCCGGGGTGCCTGGTACGCCGCTTGACTCTCCTGTCTCTACTTTGTTTGGCTTTACTTTTGACAACTTTCACAAGGACCATTGACTCACTGTTGGTTTATAATCGCCAGGAGTTTTACTAAAAATAAAAGCTTTTGTGGAT
>KN496703.1:0-10864 GCA_000787155.1 Scartelaos histophorus | reverse complement strand
ACAATTCCCGGGCTGAAATTATCCATCTGATTCTAGTGAAGGTGAGTGGAGTTTAAAAACACAGTGGAGTACTTCAGGTATTTTCATGAGAACATTTTAACATAGATCAGAAAAAAGTGTAATAGTTACCCTTTAACAACAATATCAAAAACAATGATTCTTTGTATAACATGACGTTATCACGCTGCATGTAGTATGTAGCTGCATGTAGCATGTAGCTGCATGTAGCATGTAGCCGCATGTAGCGCTCAGTCTAATGACAGATGTTCTCTAATAGTTCGTGTGTTTTTGCTCCAGTCCCGTCATGTGTCTGGATGCGTTCGTCTCGGTGGAGCTCTGGTCTGTGTGACAGCTGAGTCCTCCTCTCGGCGGACCCTCACACTCTCGGGGGAGGGGCTCATTTCTGCGCACTCAACCGTTTACAATCACCACGGTGACGCACCTCCACCAGATTCGGGTGCTGGCGTTTGATTGACTGGCGCACTAACATGACAAGATGGCAGAGGACAGGGGACTTAGAGAGCGAGGGGGATGCACAGAGCAAATGGCTGCTCATTACAGATCATCATTCACAGACGCCTGCACTAAACACACTGACACAGAGCTGATATGTGATGCTAATCTCATTAGCCGAGTCACAACTGCACGGACAGGTCAAAGCTGAAGTTGAGTCTATGTGTCACTGGATGGACATCAGAAACTACAGAACAACTCCCCACTGATAAAGGTGCAGACAGACAGGCACACAGACACTGATCCTGAGGGAAAGTCAAGTTTTGCTGCTGCAAACTGCAACATTTCCATTGTGTCTCAGTCAAAGGTCTCAGGGCAGTTTAACAGGAGGACTGGTCAGGGAGGGTCAGCAGATCTGTGGAAGAACTAAAACTGTCCTGCAACATCACAGCAGTGCCCAGGGGAACACAACAGGAAAGGCCTCACTCTTACTCTGCTCTGGTGTTTTGGTTGGTGGTGAAATGGTCCTTTCCCTCAAAGTAGTTGGAAGATCTGAAAGATCTTCTGCCACATTTGTTGGCCTGTAGCATCTCAAATGTTCATAGGTAGCTCCTTAACTAGCCTCTTGCACAGTCTCCATGGACACAAAAAGAACATATTTTTGCGTTCATTGTGTAATTTTTCTGGTGGAGCTTCCGTCAAACTCTTTCATCATGGAGATGTTACTGCTTCATCTGGAATATTAGAGGTTAGATCTGTGAAAAGGCAATTTCACTTTGTCAGAATGCAGAGGTGCCCAACATTCAGCTTTCCTTCATCAAGTATTTTGCAAAGGCCAAACTGTTTGCCATAATAGGTGTGTGTATCTATAAAGCATTTAATTGGACCAAACTTGGAAGATGGAGCCTGCACAGCACCATCACCACACAGGAGAGCACCTTTGTGCACAGGCTCTGGTCCCGGTCCTGCTCCACAGACACTCTGGAGGTGTTTTGTTCTGCACACTGTGTAGTACAGATGTACTTCTTATAAATGATGAGTGCAAGAGAATGGGCTGAGGATCTATCTGATGAACCTATAGGGGAGTTCAGTTTAAGGGTCTGAGAGAGCCTGGTACAAGTTAAGAGTAAACTTTAAACTTTTACTACTATTTCCCAGCCTGGTGTGATCTTGTTTTTGGTTTCAATAGACCCATCCATTGCATTAAATGCCTAGCGCTCTGCTGCTAAAGCCCTCTGCTGCTATGAAGTTCCTTACAACTCCTATTTAATATAGTTTTGATTGTTTATTTGTGAAGACAAGCTTGATGGATATTTGTTTACCTTGACATGCTTCGGCGACTGCTGTGACGTGTCAGGTGATGCTTCTGAGGAAAGTGACATGTGTCAAAACATCAAAACATATCAAGATAAACTAAAACATACATCTTGTCTTTCCAAACTGAAACATCTAAACCATCATGGCACTAAGCAATAGACGCTAACAGACAGTGATGGATAGTGAAGGTTAAAAGACAGTGGTGAATATCTGAAAAGTGTGACGTAACCTTCGTTCAGAGGGTCGTTCAGTGTTCTCAGCTGTTCCAAAAAGACAATGAATGATGATGATTTGCAAGCTCGAAAGTTGAATAAACTCACAGTTTATAGATGCTTTAAGAAATGTGGCTGGAACATCTTGAGGTGCACTTGAGAGACAGAACGATTGATCGTGTGGAGAGCAGGACACCATGGGGTTAGTGACAATTATCTCAGAGAGGACTGGGCAGACTCTGCGTTAGAAGCATCCAATCAGGTCAAGACGGTCATCTGCTTTCTCCTTGTTTCTCTTCCAAAGCCAGTTAGTGGTCGATCCAATTAAGACTTGTTCTAGCGGTCTAGTTTTGTCCTTCGGCGTTCCTATGGTGTCTCCGCAGAGGCCTGTCTTGCGCACAGTTTGGTCTGATGCTCGGCTTTGATGGCTTCATTTTTCTGGGTGGGGTTTAGCTGTGGGGCGCTAACAGGCTCAGCTGGACTGTCTTCGGTCGCTCTGCCGACCCCGGCGAGGACTAGGGGACCCCTGCTGTCTCTGCGGGGCGTTGATTGGGCCAGGGATAGTACAACCTGGCTGAGAGAGGGGAGAACGAGTGGGAGGAAGAGAGAGGGAGAGGGATAGAGAGGGAGAGAGTGTTAGAACTGAAGGAGAGAGAGAAGAGAAAGATAGAGAGAAAGAGAGAGAGAGGAAGAAAAGAGAGGGGGAGAGTTAATGGGGAGAATGAGTGAGAGGGAGAGATAGTGTGAAAGGAGAGAGAAAGTGAAAGGGAGAGAGTGCCAAGAGGAGAGAGAGGAGAGATTGGTAGAACTAAAGGAGAGAGACAAGAAAAGGATAGGGAGAGAGAGAGAGAGTGAAAGAGGGAGAGAAAGAGGGATTTGCAGAACTGAAGAAAAGAGAAAAGAGGTTGTGATAGATAGGGAGAGAGAGAGGAAGGGGGAGAAAGAGAGAGAATGAGTGAAAGAGACGGTATGAAAGGAGGACAGAGAGAGTGAAAGCAGAAGGGAGAGTGCAAAAGAGAGAAAAAAATTAGGGTAATTGAAGGAGAGAGAGAGAGAGAGAGAGAATGAGTGAGAGGGAGAGACAGTATGAAAGGAAGAGAGAGAGTGAAAAAGAGGGAGAGAGAGAGAGATTGGTAGAACTAAAAGAGAGAGAGTGAAAGAGAGAGAGAAAGAGGGATTTGCAGAACTGAAGGAAAGAGAAAAGAGGGTGCAATAGATAGGGATAGAAAGAAAGAGAATGAGTGAAAGAGACGGTATGAAAGGAGGACAGAGAGAGTGAAAGCAGAAGAGAGAGTGAAAAAGAGAGAAAGTGATTAGGATAATTGAAAGAGAGAGAGAAAAGTTAGAGGTGGATAGGGAGGGAGAGAAAGGGAGGATGGGGCAAGGGGTGAGGGAGAGTGGAGGGGGAGAGAGAGAATGAAAGGAAGAGAGAGAGAGTGAAAGAGAGGGAGAGAGAGAGAGATTGGAAGAAATGAAGGAGAGGTAGAGATAAATAGGGAGGGAGAGAAAGAGAGGAGAGAGGGATAGTGAAAGGGGAAAGAGAGAATGAGTGAAAGGGAGGAAGAAACAGAGTGAAAGTGAAAGAGAAAGAGTGAAAGAGAGAGAGAGATTAACAGAACTGAAGGAAAGAGAGAAGAGGTAGAGACAGATAGGGAGAGAGAGAGGGGGAGGGAGGGAGTTAAAGAGAGAGAGAGTGAGAAAGAGAGAGATTAGCAGAACTGAATGAGAGAGAGAAAGAGTAAGAAAAAATGAGTGAATGGGAGGGAGAGACAGAGGAGAGAGAGAAAAGGAGAAAGAGAAAGAGAGATTAAGAAAACTGCAGAAGAAAAACAAGCTGAGGCACACGGAAAAAATTGTGAAAATGAGAAGATAAAGAAGTAGAAAGAGAGAAAGGAGAGAGAGATGAGAGGGAGGGAGAGAGAGATGACGCTTGTTTAAGAGCAGAGGGCCGTGTGCAAAGGCCTAAAGTCTTAATTGGTGCGAACGACAGCGGACGGTTTGTGACCAAGCTCATTAATCAGAGCTGAATGAGCAATGGCTCCGGGGAGAGAGGAAAGAGAAGGAGAGAGAGAGAATGAAAAGAGAGAGAGGAGAGAGAGAGAAAAAATGGGGGCAAAAAGAAAGTGTATACTGTATTTTTCGGGCTATAAATTGCACCGGATTATAAGGTGCAGTATCAAATAATATGTCAGTTGTGTCATTGTCCACATAAGGAGCATCGGATTATAAGGCACAATAAGCGAAACAAAATGTGTGTTGGATAAATCGAACTTTATTCAGGTCATTTACAATAACTCTCAGTTGTAGCTAACACAAAAATACAAGTTTAACAGTTGGTGATTTGGGCATCAAACATGCCCGGATCCTCTCAACATTGTTCAGTTTTAACACAAAAATACAAAACCTGAAATCTGCATGGTAATGGTGGCATTTTGGGTCCTTGTACAGCACACGGCAGTACTACCGGTATGTTGCACAGTCGCCCTATATGTGGCCAACATATTACTCCTCCTGACTCGCCCAGTAATACGTTATTAGCCGTAATGTTACAACATAAAATCGGTTCGAGGTTAGTAAACACAACCAAAGGCGCACTGTGGATTTTTGATAAAATGTAATGATTTTAGATGCGCCTTACAGTCCAAAAAATAAGTGAAATAGAGAAAGTGATGGAGAAATGAGAGATTAAAATAGGGTGGGGAAGAAAGGGAAAGAAGAGAGAGAAAAAGAAAGAGAGTGATGGGAGAGAGAAGAACAGAGGTAAAAGAAGGTGGGGGTGGAAGGAGATACAGAAAAAGACTAAGAGAGAGAGATAAAGAAATAAGTTTGACCAGCGTCTGCAGGCCTCGCTCATCCCTGCTCCCGCCTCTAACCAGCCCAGAGCTCCGTGGGCGCACAGCGACACCCGCCCAGCTGCACCCGTCACCTCGGACCTGTCAGAACACCCACGACATGGCAGCAGTAATTAGACTCCATTGACACCCACACACCGGCGCCCTCTGCCCTCCCCGTATGCACCACGCCGGATCTGAGGCGCCGCAAACACCTGTAAACATGCCCCGTTCTACTAAATACTCACTTACAGACACCGGAACCGTGGATTTGTCAGGGTGGAGTGGGTGGTCCTAGTTTGACTCCTGGGGTAGGTTTTGTCTAATTCCCGCATCAATATTAAAGGCGCTACAGGTAAAATCCTCCAGCTAAGGTAGTAATGACCAAGACTAGATGTGGAGATGGGTTTGGAGTTCACTACTGCCCCACTGGCACTGAAGGACGTGTTAGATTCAAAGATTTCTCTCTACACTTTAAAACATTACACAAGCTTTTTTCCCTTCATTTTCCCTTAATGTCCATGCGAATGTTTAAAATACGGTTTAACATTTTTATTTCCATAGACTCGTGCAGGTGATGATTCCTCAGTACAATGAGTGAATGTGCATGTTTATACAGGTGTAATCCTGATTTATTTTACATATATTATTTTATATACATTAATTTGGGCCATTATTATTTTGTATTATTTGGAGGAATTATTTTATATTACATTGGACTTATTTTATTAACAGTTCATGTTATTTATTATATTTATGTTGGGTACATTTCGTTTAGTTTTTCCACCGTGATGGTTCCTATTGTTTTCAGGGGAGCATTTGTGGGGCGCACTTGGAGTTCCTGAATAAAGAAAGACACGAACGGTTCACTGTGCTGCCGTGTTGGTTATTTTAGCACGAAAGACTGCAGGAACAGAAGAAGAAATTCATCATATAAAATCTAACTGTAACCCGCTATACCCACGGCCTCATTAGACAATTCAGAACAAGATAAGAGGGTTACACAGGGTTTGTCTAAAACTTTTTGCACCATTAAGTAGAGAAGCCCGATACAATACTGGTATCAGGTATCAGTGCCAATACTGAAAAAAATAGCTCGATCTGCATCCGAATATTAGTTCAGCCCATATCCTGGTTGGACACATAAATCTGTGTAATAAGGCTTTTTACTGGAGGTGGTTGGCCCAGAAAGTCCCATAACATCCCATTATGAACTTATACAAACTGATGTTACTTAAGGAATACATAAAAGTTACATAACGCAATCAGTTTTGTTTTATTTCATTTTTGTTTTAAGAAATCACCATTTTCAGTCTCTGCACTAGAAAAATCAGTATTTGAAATAAAAAAGCTGGATTGTGAGGCAGTCTTTTAGGGACAGTTACAGATATTAGTGAGACACATCTGCATATGAGGAGTCAGACTGCAGTTCTTTTAAAGGACTTCCCTCCTACGCTCTCCTCTCCACTCCCTCTTCTTCACTCCTTCCTCTCCACTCCGTCCTCTCCACTCTGCTCCTGGGCTGCCCTTTGAGCGTGTTAGCCTCATCTCATCCAGGTCACTTCACCTAATAGAGAAGAACCAGAGCCCCGAGGCCAGACACAGCTGACATGCAGGGGGGCAGGAGGTCCATTGTTTTAGCCTGTTCTTTAGCTGCACCGGGGGCCGCGGGCTGGACACTGGTCACTTAGCTGTCTCTGAGGTTGTCCTTTTCACTGCCTATTCAGAAAAAGGCCATTACGGCACCAGGACTTTATGTCTGTGTCAGTGCCTTTGTTGGCTGCCCTCTTTCTATTGACCTAAAGGTTTGTTCTTCCACAATACTACAGTTTCCGTACAAAATGATGCAACTACTATTACGTTTCTGAATATTACTATGATCAAACTTTATTTAACCTTGACTCACACCAGAAAATCAATGGTGACTGCTTAGATAAATATTGTATGGAGGTCAGTAAAGTGATCTTGTCTGCTAAAATCAATTGTTCTTTGTTGGTTTTGTACTGTCCTGTTAAACTTAAATGGGCACTGTGCAACTTCTCTGGTGTGTCAGCTGCTCGTCTCCATGGAGATCTTATTGCTTTATCTATGCTCCACTCTACGGCATTAAACTCCTCAACATATTCTGTATATATACTGCACTTTTGCTAATTTTCGCATATTAAAAATACAAATATTTACTTAAACACCGCTTCGTTTAAACAGTGAGTGAAACTCCAGCACAGCGATTCTTGTTGCCAGCTCCACCTCCACAGCCTCGCTCTCCTGGTGCCTCTGCCTGTGGGCACAGCTTTAATCAGCTGTCCGCCCCCAAACCCACCATCTTAATTGTCCCTTCTCTTGATGAGAATTCAATAAAAGTGACAGAAACCGTTTTGAATTGGCTTTGAATAGACGGCAGTGTGTGGCTGTCTAAAAACATGACAGATATGAAAACTGATTCAGTGTATTAACAAAGTGTGGGGACTCTTCTTTTTGTGTACTTGAAACACTGAGAACTATAGAGTGAAATGCACCAAATATGTTATAGCTTTTTAGGTTTTTGTAACTTGGCTCGCTAGCAATCGCGTATACTTGCAAATATATACATGCAATTTGACAAAAACTCCTTTTACTTTCTTACTACTGTGGTTGAATTCACAATAATGTCAGAATTTCAGATGAGGAAAGGGACCAGCTCTACCCAATCACTTTGTTGAAAGAAATAACCAAACAAAAAGTCCACAAATGCTGAAGCTTGTCGTGTTTTCCCTCCACCTCAGTCATAACTTCAAGCTCTTTAGAATATTACACCGTTAGAAGAACTCACTTATTGATAAAAATGGTTGCGCCAAGTTTTGGAATAAATGCAAGAAAAATACCACATAAAAAACCCATTGTATATTTTCTGAGAATCGTTTTTTGGGGGTTTTGAAATCCAATCAAGTCCCTTACATTTTATATTAATTCACACAGTAGAAGTCTGAAAAGCATTTGAGCTCTTTTTTCATAAATTTGTATTGATCCAAAGAGTGGTAGGCTACTCTGCCAGACACAGATCAATACAATGCAATACTTCATTTCCCCACACAACCCAAACCTGATTGATTTCACAATACATCTTATTAGGCTGTCTTTCAACTCTCTAAATGTTTGGGGAGAATTTTTGAAGCATTGATATGTTTGTCCAAAGATTTCATCCATTCTTGTCAAGGCGTTCTCCATTCTAAAGCTTCATGGTTGGAGGTTAAAATGTCAAAATACAACATATGTTTAATCCAACTCCACAACTCACTCCTAACTACTCTTGTCGTGTCTTCAATTAAAATACACATTTAAAGCAATATATTCTTTTTTTTAAACCTTTATTTATCTAGAAATGAAATGACAGATTAAAGAGATTAAAAACCTCTTTTTCAAGGGAGTCCTGGCCAAGAGGCAGCAATTTAACACATAGTTACAACATACATATACACACTAGTACATACAAACAACAATAAAATGGCATATTCACAGATTAGTAAAAACAAGTGCACATTGAGGCACATTGAGGCAGTCTCTCACGCTTTTAGTTTAGATTTTAAAGCAATAATGGACAAGAGCTCAGTGGGTCTTTCTGCAACATGAGGAGCTGAGTGGACAAAGGCTTTGTCCCCGAGCTCTGTGCAGGTGTCAGGGACATAAAGTAACAGCTGATCATTAGATCACAAGGAGTGTGAGTCACCTCTTCTCTATGTGATTAAAGTACAAATATATGAAAGCAGTAGTCCAAGCACAGTCTTGTATATATGTAAGTATTCCAATGTCCCTGCCTTGTAGTGGACAGAGAAGACCATACACTCGTGAGTACAAGAACCTCAGTGAAGCATCTTTCTCCATGGAGGCAAGTTAACTTTGTACAGCAAGATGGATTCCCATGATATTTGTGAGCTCACAAAGCGCTGACAGAGACAGGCAGGAGGTGGGCCACCAATCACATCACAGCATGAGGTTTGAGCAGAAGCCAAAGGTGAAGCACCCAAACATACAAAAACAAACATGGCCGCGCAGACAAACGTACATCAGACTATTTTAGAGACAAAAATCAATACAGATGATTTTGTTTGTGAAAAATGTGCAGAAAGGAAGCACGTTGTGCATCTGTGGACAAGGATGCTGTCTGTGCTGTTCTGTTAACTGGATGTGACTAAAGTTAGATGTTTTAGCATGTGACATGTGACACTCCATGTTTCTGAGGGCTTTCAGTGAGAGACGTCCCAGAGTAATAATGTGCAGAACTCAATTCAGAGTGACACATATATCAATGTGACGTGAGCCAGGTTAACCCAGTTCACCTTTACTAAAGCATAAATTGACGTTTGCATATGTGCTGACATGCACATGTATATTTATTACAAACACTGACATCACCAAAGTTCAAAAGGTTATTTCAACCCTCTAAAGTTAAACTCCTCTTTCTTGAACAGATCATTTCCATTGCAAAGTCTGAGGCGATGGCTGCACCACTAACTCTTCTCCATAGGACCCGTGCACTTCCCTCATTATCACACGCAGAGCAGTGTCTTAATACAGCTCCAGAGGGCTGCCTCCACCAACAACAAGCTCCATCACTGTATCTCCTCTTTGTTTCCAGTGCACATCACAGTATGGGGCTAATGTGGAATCGGATGTTACATTAGGGGGGGGCTGATGTCTTCCACATACCAGGACCTCCCGCTGTGGTCACCCCCCCGACCCGAATCCTGCGCCCCTCCATTGGATCAGTGCACCTCTTAATCTGCTTACACAACTTTACCAAACAGTGCAAGCATTAACATGAAATATTCACTCACGAATGCAGAAGAGTGGCGCACCGCTGAGCTCCTCCTACTGACACGGAGAGGGACTGCGGCGAGGCTAATAGTGCCATTCACTTTACAAAGACTTTATTATACAGAGGAGAATGAACATTAGAGAAGACTGATGGGGCTGTGTTTGAATATTTATTTAGTCATGGGATTTTACTGCTGCCGCTGAAATGTGTACAAGAAATTAGCTGTATTCTTTTCATCATTTTGGGGCACTTTTTTGTGTCATAGCACCTTTATTGATTATCCTGGGAATTCAATTTAAAGCTGCACTATGCAACTTTTCTGGTAGAGGATTTACTGCCTGCTGATCTTTATGGAAAAGTTATTGTTACACCTCTAATGTGCCAAAGTACGGCATTAATTGAAATCAGGCCAAGTTACAGGTTAGATCTGTGGAGAAGAAACAAGAAATATTAATCCAATACAGTGGAACATTCCAGACAATTAACGTCCTCATTAAGTTTGCTTAAGTTGCATTTTGTAACAAGACACGAGTAGGTGTTAGACGCAAAGTTAGTGCACCTATATTGGACAGTGGACGGGTTAAGAACTTTTGTATTTGATCTAAAATTCCAAACTTAAACATACTGCACCACCTCTGTTGATATCCCAGGGCTACATTCTGTCTGTAAAATCCTGTATTTCACACAGCTCTATCACGCACCGCCCAAAGCCAGCGGAGCGTGCGTTTCCCTGTGAGTGTAATACATACATAAAAGGATTATGTTATGGCTCAAAAGATGAATATTGCCTGAGGTGCTTCGATTCTTAGGAGACAAAACACGTCACCATTAATTAGTTCTAAAACATGACATTACTGCAGCGAGTCGACTCGGAGACAGCAGCGTGACGCCGAGTGGATGTGTGCTTTTGTAAGTGTGCGCAGACATCTGGCACTCGGCTCTCCCTCCTCACCTGGGAAATACATCCTGTTATTGCTCGGGATAAATAAATAAATTCAATTACGCTCTATATGCATCCAGTGTCGGGCATCTCTCACACAAATTCAGTTTTAGCGAAGTTCAAAATGATGAGCTAATGACTGAAACATGAGGAAATCTTATACATTAATGATATACTATGCAACGCCTTGGATGTATTTGGATGGATATGTTTGAGAGGAGGTAACGCACGAGAAACGGGGCTGTCGACAGGTCTGCAGCCAAATTTGTGGCAGTAAAATCTCGTTTGTTTAGGTGAAAGCTCTGAGTTAGAGCTAAGA
>KN496700.1:0-11676 GCA_000787155.1 Scartelaos histophorus | reverse complement strand
TTTTATATGCTGCTGCTGATCCTAATTTTGCAATCTTTTTTTTTTTTTTTTTAATTTATTTATTTTTTTTAAACAGTTTTTTTCTGATGACGTCCAGTATGCCTCTGTGCATCCCAAAAGATCTGGACGCTCCCGAGTGCAGAGGGACGACACCTGGAGCGAGTGTGTGTATTCTGAGGTGCACCAGTAGAGGGCGCCACATCACTGCACCAAACACTGTTGTATTTACAGCCTATTTGTTTAATGCAATGTTTTGCTATGATGAGCAATGGTAAATTAACTTGTTGCTACTGACTGTATATATAAATGGACATAGCTAACGCACTAGCTGCCACGTGCCAAACAGGAAGTGCTCCAGGAGGCTTTTCCTGGCTCTCATTGACTTACATTAGGATCTTGTGGCTCGTCTCTCTGTAACTGCTGCAGTGGCCTCATCATCTTGGTCTTAAATGTTTGTATTAACCTGTTCCACATGATTCAGATTTTTTTAGTTTATTTTTTTCCACAATTTTCTCCGACAAAAAAAATAATATTTAAAACATAAAGCCTGGCTCTATATTCGCTCCTGTAACACTTAGCATCACGAGCCTCATTTGATTGGAGCTGAACACTGTAGGTGACGTCACACTCACTTAGTCCACTTCTTTATACAGTCTATATATAGATAGATAGATAGATAGATAGATAGATAGATAGATAGATAGATAGATAGATTTTAGAACATGTGTTGAATTTTTGTATTTAAAGTGTGTTTTTTTTACATACGAGCCCTTTAAATCATCTGTAAAACATCTGTACTGGCAACGAGACAAACTTTTAATCTTTTTTTTTTTTTTTTCATTTTATATTTTACACTGACATCATTTTAAAAGCAATTCCCTTCCAAGTCTAGCTCAAATAAATTGAACAGTTTAGGTGTTGGACATAAGTTTATTACAGGATTTTGTTTGCCAGTTGGTGAAGTTTTCCAGATTTTGGGTGAGTGTGTGCCGCAGATTCCAAAATGCAAAATGACTTCTCTTTTCTCTTTGGGATAGAACGGCTCAACCTGAAAACAGAACAAGAAAAGAAGAAAGAGGAAGGAAAAAAACATACACACAATTTTGATCTGTTTCTGTACATTCTGTGAAAATTATAGCTATTTCAACCAGAATTGCCTGCGAAATGATGTCAAAGTATTTACGATACCCTGTATCGTAAATACTGTATCGTATGTGTAAACATGTTTTTTTTAGGTGAATTATAAATGTAACTAATTCCATATACATAATTAAACTGCATTATGATGTGTTTAAAAAAACAAATCTGTGTTGGTTTTCAGTTTTCTTCTCAACTTTTTTTTTTTCTTCAAATTCTGCCTCTTACTTGAGTTTTTGCTTTTTGGTTCCTTGCTGTTTTTATGTTGTACTTAGATTTATCTGTGTTCATTGTTTAAAAAAAAAAAATAAAAAAGCTATATATATCAAAATTATTAAATAAATATAAAGAACATTATTGATTGAGGTATTTAATTTGACTTCCCAACTCCTATACATGGAAAACACATTCGATAATGCAGCTAGATTTCAGGACAGAAAAGCAGATCAAATCAGGCTCAAAAAATAGCTGAATGTTGAACTCCATGTCAGTGGGGCTGGAGTGTGACACTGTGCATACATGTTGTAGTTCATATATGTGATGTTAGAGCGGGTTCAGACTTCACATGAGGCTCTTTCTAACACTGCTTTGGGGTCAGTGTTATGACCCAACAGAAAGCCAAATGGAGGTGAATATTAATATATCAGTGAATATAGCGTTTTCAAAACAATAAAAGGTACAGAGATATGCAATATGTTATGTGTTATCTTAAAATTAGTGATTCTTTTTTTATCTGCCTTTCATATTTCAACTGCTTCCTTCTATGAGAAGGCTCCTTGGACTTCACTGGTCATAAACAAGGGAGAATCCACCTTATCACACATGGGATGCAGTCCTGGAGAAGACATCACACAGTAGGGGGAAGGGGTCTCCTCCTTCTCCAGTGAGTTATCTTTACAAAACATAAAAGCCAGAGAGCTACCACTTTCAGCAGTCACAAAGAAACTGAAGAAACATAAGAGCCTCAGTGAGCATTAAATGGGGAACAATTAGATGCTTATAAAACATAAACTGTTATCCAAGCTAGGCATCAAATGAATGCATTTACAATGGCAATTAATCAAATTTGACTTATTATCCACAATACACAGAATTCAGAAATCCCTTGGCGAGCTACATGGAAGGGGGTGGAGAGCAGTAGGGGAAACTTACGCCCCCTACTGTTTGACAAAATCAAGTAAAGCAGCGAACAAGAGCCATCAGTAGACCATCAGTAGACCATCAGTAGACCATCAGTAGACCATCAGTAGACCATCAGTAGACCATCAGTAGACCATCAATAGACCTTCATGTGACACTTCTGAGGAAGGCTACCAAAACATGTAAAGCAGACAAACAAACTCTCCTGTCTGACCAAAACAATCACTAATTCTAAGACTATAAGTGAACACTGAATGAACCTGTTCCAATGATGTTACCTGTTAGCACTCAGTACCCCATAGAAGTAAAATAACCATCAACTATGACAAAGCCTCATGTACAGAAGACTCCAGAACCATCTTGACTTCAATACAAGCCTGATTCAATTAATGATGCAGTTTTATACATTTTTTAAGTGCAATAAAAAAAGAAAAAGAGACAGAGAACAGAAACATGAGACAGTGAAACATTTGCAGATTAAGACATAAAAGTGTTAAGCCATATGCCATAATAAACCTATCCAAATATAATCACATGTCATATTTCACTTCCACATTGCCATATTGTTGTAGCATATAAAGAGGAATTATGTGACTTCTCTGTCTACTGTTTGCATTTTTGCCTTTTACCAGTACTTATTGTATATGTTTATATGCTGTGGAGCTATTGTGATAATTCCTTTTAGGATGAATCATCTTATCACATACATTTATACACTTTAATTGATACAAAGCCAACAATACATGACAATTACATGAGAGTTATTTGACCAAAAATACACACCTAAAGCAGGTCTCTCCTCTGCTGCACTGTGGGCGTGATTTCCACTCTGCCACCAACTTCTTAAACACCCACTGCCGATTTGTCCAAGGATGAAGAAACCGATGAGGCAGGGGAAGCAGAATCCTCCAGTTCATTGGTCTCTATGCCGGAGGTGATGGTCATAGCAGCTGGGGAACCACCCCAAACCTTTTCACACAGCTCCAAGTAGAGGAGCACCACTCTTCCGTGGCCGCTCCTGCGTCCACTGCATTGCTGTATTTCCCTCTTATTGCCTTCAGTTTGGTTGTCAGCGCGGCTTGTGTTATGTCCTCCTTCACGTGAGGAAACTCCTCGTTGGTTTCAGTCAGGTATTTCTCCAAAAATAGCGCTAACATGTCGACGTACTTGGTCTTATTTGTCTATTTGTCTGATGAAGGCCTAGTGCCGAAACGCTGCATGTCCTAATAAATCTTCACTAATTGCAAGTAAGACGGTGTGCGGGATTTCTCTTTATGTTCTTGACGTACTTGGTCTTGCAAGATTCCCAGTTGACATTTTCATTGGGATTTGTCATATAAAAGCTCTGCGGATCTTTTCTCCAGTGCCGATCGTTCTGTCAAAATGGTGAACTTAAGTTCAGCTACTACCTACCAACCTACCAACTAATCTGAACCCTTTTCAGATTAGTTGCAGATTGGAGGTAGGTAGTAGCTGTTCTGTTCAGACATCAACTGATGTCTGAACAGAACCCCAGTCTCCCGTGGGGGTGCACATGGGCCCTGGACTGCAAAGGGGCGACACCTGGAGCCAGTGTGTATTCTGAGGTGTTCTGGTCATAAATGAGTACAAATGTTCCATTGGATCCGCCTCAATATGACATCACCGGTGAGAAATACTTGTCCCTTGCTGACACTTTACTCCTTGGTTCAAGCCTAAATATTAGAAGAAAATATATTTAGTTGATATTTCACTTTTTGTTACATTATTCTATGAATCTTGCTTTATACATTTAATGTCTTCTGTATGTATCTAAAATGTAGACCGTAATAACAAATGAAAAACAAAACACTGAATGAGATGGTGTGTCCAAACTTTTGGCTGGTAGTCAAGTCACTTTTATTTAAGGTTTGTTTATGCTTAATATTGTGTGAAAAACAAAAAGAGTCATTAATTCAGTTAAGTCATTAAGTCATTAATGATGCACATTTTATACATGTTTAAGTGCAATAAACTACCAAAATACAAAATGTGACAAAAGTTATACTGTGACTTGAACATGGAGAGATCACTATAAGATATTAAAAACAAATATGCATAATTATGTGTCTCCTTTAAAGATCCTATATTACACAAAACTACTGAGCTTTAAGCCGTGTTATAATGGAGTGGTGTTTTGTCTGATTTACATATGTTTAAATAACTTTTTATAATTGGTCTGTCTATATCTCCAAAGCTCAAAATGCCCTGTTCCTCCTTGTGATGTCATGTGGTGGTAGTTTTCAAGTTAACAGCTACATTTTATCTTAAGTTAAGTTGAGATTAGATCACAAGGTGTTTTCAGGTTGAGGAGAACTGACCCTAAATATGCAGGATCTGTGCGTGAAATATGAATGAAACAAAACAAAACTCCAGGTCTGTCTGTGATTTTATCACAATATAGATCAGAAAATAGCTTAACACAGACGCTTCAAGTCTATTTTGTGATGCCCCGCACTGCCGTTTGACCTATTTCTTTCTTATTGCACACATCCTGACCTAAAATGACCTAAAATGGGCACAGACCTCACATCAACCACACATGAAGTGGAAAAAAACTACCTCTTAAGTGCGCAACACAGTGAGACTGGCACATGTCTCAAGTCCTCATCTCGACAACATACAGACAGAGCAGATTTAAACTTAGAATTTTTGAATTTGTCCATGATGATGTGCCTTTATTTTTTCCTTCTGATTTTCTGGCAAGATTGTAAGTACCACACACAAGCTACATGTTTTTTATATAAAGTCTACATGGATGTTTATGAAGAATCTGTAAATACATTTAACTTTGTGCAACATAATTCTATAAATCTTGTATTATATATTTAATCTCTTCTGTGTGTATCTAAAGAGTAGAACATAAAAAAGAAAAAACAAAACGTTGAATGAGAAGGTGTGTCCAAACTCTTTTGACTGGTAATCTTTAATTTAAGATATGTTTATGTTTAATACTATGTGAAGAATGTCAAAAAACTAAATGAATCTTTGCCTTCAACAGGTCTTGTCATTGGAACGTCCAAACCGTCAAAGGTAATTCAAGACAGTGGATTGAAAATAGCTCAAGTTGGAGACAGCGTGACATTGCATTGCTCATGTGCACAAGAGAAACTGACCTTCTTCACTTGGTACCAGCAGAAGTTGGGAGGAAAGCCTGAACTGATTTCCAAATCGTTCAAGCACATCCAACATCCGAAAGTCGAGGAGGCGTTCAAGCAAAGATTCCACACTTTCAAAACTGAGAACAACCAAGAAACTAACAACCTGAAAATTACCAATCTTCAGGCGAATGACACGGCGAGTTACTTCTGCGGAGTTGAACTATTTACCGCGATCGAGTTTGGGGATGGAGTTTTTGTGCATGTTCAGTCACCCAGTTCTAACGTAAAATCCATAGTTCAGAAGCAAGAAGAGAAGAAACTTTGGGTTGGAGAACCGCTGGACCTAAGTTGCACGGTAGAAAGTGGATCTTGTTCAGGAGAGCAGAGGTTGTTCTGGTTAAAACATGGAACATCTCAACCAGCGATCTACTATCCTGAAAATGAGTGTGAAAACCCCATGAAGAACTGCACCGTTCAACTGAAAATAATGTCAGTAGGACCAACAGATGCAGGGATGTACTACTGCGTTCTTTCAGCATGTGGAGAGTTCCTGTTTGGGAATGGAACATCTGTGCAAATAAAAGGTGGTGGTAAGTGGTATTTTTATTATTAATATTATTACTATTATTATGGTTGTGATTATTATTATCCGAGTACTTGTCAAAGTATGTGGGCCGTCCCTAGCATTACAGTTTTTTTGTATTTCTTCAGCACAGGAGTGTGTTCTTTGAGGCTTTTTTGATGGTTATTAAGGTTTGGATCAGAATAACAATGCTTTTTTACCTGCTTTTCACAAACTCTTTTTAATATTTTGTTGTCATCTTACATATAGTAAGATGACGCTACTCTGACTTTTTTTTTCATTGTCAAAAATGTTTATGCCACTACTACGACAATTAGACATCAATGACTGTGCAAAAACAACGATGTGTAAAATAAGCTCAGTTTATGTGCATGGTTCATGGATTGTTTGCTCCATCTGTTTATGGGAAAGCATTACTTTTCATACACCCTTGTGTTCTGCTGCTCATTGATTGTAAAGGGAAAGTGTCACTAAGCACCTGCAGTGTAACTGGTTGATTCTACACAGGGAAAGTGGGGCGTAAACCTTCAGCGATCTGTAGCAGTGTCATTCAGATGCTAACATTTATATTTAGCATGGAGCAGAAAAGTTGGGGCTATCTGATGCTTAGGGTTAGGGATATCCCGGGAATCGCCAAAAGAAATGCAAAAAAAAAAAAAAAGATCAGTTCTCATGTCTAGAATACTTTCCAGCAACATACCGATATGGAGGATCCAACTTATTTTGTGAACATATTTTCTTCACAGGATTATATTCTCTGGACCTGTACAGACAAACTGAGGGCAACTTTGTGGGGATATGTCGATGTTTGACAGAACCAGAGCCCTCAGAGATAAGAAAAGTGCTTTTCTGTAAAACAGCTGGCTAGTCAGCACTGTGCTGGTTACTGCAGAAAATGGTTTGCATATTCAAAAAGGAGAGAGTCTTGGCTTCCATTTAATGTGTAGGTTGTTTGTGTGGGTGATGGAGATGCATATGCACAATGCTGTAGTGTTGTAAAGTCAGGAGGAGGGTCTGCCAGTGGGTCACTGTCAGCTCCTTTAAGAGGTTAAATGTCTCTCTGATCTGAACAGTCACTCCCTAAACTCCAGCTCCTGCACTAATCCTGAGCCAGTGCTAGTGCAGCCTCTGCAGCTCAGGGAGAGAGTTCTGGAGGTTCTGAGCTTCACATGAGGCCTGGTCTGTCCATAAACTGAGAATGAGACAAACTTAGTAGAGCACGGGCTATATGGTTTTCCATTTAAAACATTTTAAGGTTAAGGATAAAGGACCCATATGATGCTGTTTTCTGAACTATGTTATAATATTGTTTCCTTGTCACTAATGAGTCAATTATAACATGACTCAGTTTCACATAATATAGGACCTTTTATGATACACTTAATTGTCCCCGTAGAGAAATGTGTCCTTTGCATTTGACCCAAAGCCGCTGGTTCCCTTCATAAGGAGCAGTGGGCACAGGGACCCATCTCAGGCTTGGTCAGGACAAGCTCAGCTGGAGGATCGTACATATTGTTCAGAATTTTGCCTGGTCTTTCATATCTGCCACATTTATCAAGGAAGTCAGAAAGAAGTGAAGATACAGTACAGTATTTTTGTGATAATCAGATGTGTTTGCTCAGGACTGCAGGCTCTTGTGGGGGTGTACGTGCTGAGTGGAGCTTTGGTGTTCACCACTATGTTGGCTGTGATCCTCATGACTCAGGACCATGGACAAGGTATGAAGTCAACCAAAAAACATCACAATCACAGTCATAAAAGTTGGTAAAACCTCAACAAAAGCAGACCTCAATTATTAAAAACGACATGATCATTAGAGGCCCTGTACCCAGTGTATTTGAGAGAAACACTCATTGCCCCGGTACATCAGCAGCTCTTAAGGTCATCACATGTACGCTGTGTGCCGTCTGCATCAAAAGATGTTTATAATACGCATCAGGACGTGCGGATTAGCATGCTAGTTGTTGTTGGCTTTATCATGATGAGAAAACTGCGCTCTAGTTTCTGAGAGTTGGGAAAACAGTTATGAAGAATAACTGAGATGCTCAGAATGTATAAGGTAAGTGAAGAAGAACTTGGGACCACTGCAAACTGTCTAAAATTAACTAGTTCAGTAAACATTAGGTACAACGTCTTAAACTAAACTCGAATTAAACTGGTTATTGCAAATGCTTGATTGCAATTGTTGCTGCTAAGGGTGGTTTAGCCAGTTATTAGGGTTGGGGGGCAGGACGTTTTTTAAAATGGGCCATTTTTTCCCCTTAAATAATAAAATTAGCACATAAAACTGCATTCTGTGTTTACTTGTGAGTCATCTTTGTCTGTTATTTAAGTTTGTTTGATCTGAAATGAATAAGCGTGACACTACCTGCCAAAAAGTAAGAAATCAGAAAAGGGGGACAGAAACTTTTTCACACCAGTGTAGCTGCTTTGTGGTCGGCTTCTTCTGAGAACTCCATTCTTCTGTAGTGTGTAGTGGTTTGTAAGTGCACAGCGACTTCGAAAAACAAGTGCAATGGCCAACCAAAGAAACCCCAAAACATCCATCTAGCATTTATCCATCATAGGTGTTTCTATTGCTCAAAAATGCAATTAGTCCTTCAGTGAACAGAGGCAACTCCACAGATCTGACCTGTAATTAAGCGTAGTGTTATAACCTGCTTGTCTCCCTCGTGATAGATACATTTAATCTCTACTGTGGAACACTCTAGACAAAGCAATAACATCCATGAAGGCAAGTAGGTGATGGAGTCTCCACCAGAAAAGATGAGCAATGCACCTTTTATCAAAATAAAAATAATAACAATATAGCCTGATAAATCCATCCATGCATCTATCTATCTATCTATTTCGTCGCGGGGGCAGCACTGCCCATGACTCTGTGCACCAGACCCAGACCCTATGAGCCCCTCTGCAGGTGGTGACCCACAGGAGGGAGCCTGATAAATATGCATGTTTATTTCTTTTTCATGTTTCATCTTTTATCAGGTACAGGATCATCTTCTGTCAAATCAGGGGTAAGATTTTGCCATTTAACACATTTGTCATTCACAATAGTTCAGAAGCTTTTCTATGTACATTCATTTCTCATTTATTTATTTGGAACATTTCAGATTCAGCCCAAAAGATCCAGAAGCTCCAGAGTGCAGAGGAACGACACCTGGACCGAGTGTGTGTATTCTCATGTGCACCAGTAGAGGGCGCCACATCACTGCACCAAACGCAGCATTATTTACTCAGTGTTTGTTCTGTGCATGTACTGCGATGACCAATGACCATTTTCATTGTGCACTGGCCCCAAAATTCAAATTCAAAATCAGTGTAAATAAATTATTTTGCAATGATCTAAACAAGTAGAGTCCTGTTCATTCTGAATATGTTTATAGTTTTGGCTTTTTTTTGAATACTTAACTACTACTATTACTTTAACTTTAACATTTTACTTAAATATATACATGCATATATATATAAATCTTGTCCTCACCTTCCACGGTGGTTGGTCACCCTCATCCAGCTCAGGTCCTCTACCAGAGGAGAGTTCCAGACAAGAGTTCTGCGCAGTATCTTTGCTGTTCCTAGTACTGCGCTCTTCTGGACTGCTCCTACAAAAGCGATCAATGTCATTTTGGGCCATTTTAGAGCATTTTGAAGCTTCCTGGGGGCTGATGACCCCAGTTTGACTAATAAAAGAATTATTAATATCTCAAAAACTAAAGCAGCACAAACCAAACTTTGTGCAACAAAAACAGAGCACAAACAATACCCTTAGTTTTTATGTAGGTTTGTGTTTGTTTCAAATGTTTTGTTTATGATGCTATTTTTAGCTCTTTTTCATTGGTTAGAACTTTTTTGCCAGCACAGTCCCAGTTTTGAGCCCTTTGCCCCTTGTTCCAGCAGATTTATCCAAAACCACTGATTTCTCCCAGTTTTGGCCAAGAAATGTCCTTTGTGTCCATTTTTTATTTTTATTTTTTTTTCAAACAATCTGATCCCTGCCAACAGTACAGAGAGGTGTACATTGTCATTTGTTTAAGTAAAACACAAACACCTGCTTAAAAAAAATCCAAAACACAAAGAAAATGAATGAATGAAAGAAATACTGCTACATGTTTGTGATGAATGGACCTAGTGCAGAACAATTCTCTTTAATTACACACTCAGCTCACAATTTTATTATTACCAACCTCTCCAAACTGGGGAAGTCCCAGTTTTTTATTCCAAAAATCTGGTGTGTTAGTGTGTTTTCTCTTACACTGGTCTACAGTTAAGTGACTATAGTGTCTGTATACACACTACTGGATACACATCGATATGTAAATGAGCTGTGAATAGCAACACACACATTTAGGCTAAGGCTAAGTAGTACTTTATTTACTTTGATCAGGCTAGAATGTCATGCAAAAACGTCATGTCCTACTGGCTGTAAAGAGACAAAATAACAGTAAATGTAGACTAAATAACTACAATTTAAAACCAAGTGAAGTTTTATAATCACTTGGAGATTTACAGTGAATTTTGACTTCACTAAATGCACTAAAACTGCCCTAAGCCTGTTTTATTGGTATCAGATTTTTTTTTTTTAATTCATATCATTCATGCACTACTTCTTTTTCCCTGTTGAATATTTCATTTTTCTCTCTTTCACAAAGCCAAAAAACATTTCAAACCAGCCTCACACTCCACGATGAGCTGCCCGCAAACACACCAGCTGATGCAACAACAAAATCCAACTTGCTCTTTCATTTTTGGGGAGATTCACACTATTTTTATATATGGCACTTTCTGGGGGATAACTGAACGGCGGTGAGGCGGAGGAACACACTACGCAGGCGTTCACATCAACAACTCAGGAGGAGTTATTAACGGTAAAAGACAGAAGACAGTATGACCACGAACAAAATGTGGTACAATGTGTATTTTATTTTGCAGAATTAAAAGCTTTAAACAGTTATAATCATTTCTCTTCTCATTTCCACACTCAAAGTTGTATTTAGAATGATTCACGGCTCTCTATTTAATTTGTTCTCCAGTTTTATTCTCTTAAAGGTTCCATATGACGCAAAATAGACTACGGATGAAAAATAATCTGCATGCCCATGAGCTTGATCTGCAGCTTTGTGGCTCCTGTTGGGCTCTGTAATTTTTCAAAATGAATGTCAGTGGATTTGTTTATGTTATTAGGTTGTTTTAGATCAATCTAGTAACTAAATCATCAGGGTCACATTCTTATATCACGTTCTACTTCAAAACGTTCTACCAGATACACTTTGTCTGCTCAAGAATCAGGCAGCGTCTCTGTTTTTAAGACAGCATAAGTTACATGGAGTGGATACAAATGTAATGCTGATGTTTTACAGAGCGTGTATGGAATCAGTTTTACGTTATGGTCAACATGGATTAGTAACATGCAGGTCAAACTAAAAACACAGATTTTTACCTTGACTAAAAGAGCAGGTCAAATAAATGGTGTGGCCCCAAGCTCACTGCAGTAAATTTTTGAGGAGACTATTTGGAAGCTCGACAGGAAGGAGGCTCAGGCAGAAGGTCCAGGGTTCCAGACTGTAAAATGAACAGATTCAAACATTCTTTTGTGCCATTAGCCATTCATCTGCTAATCTCAGAGAGCATGGTTAAAAAATAAAAGTAAAAGGCTGAGGGAATGTGCAGTTATTACACTGTAAAAAAAAAAAAGTTCAC